>MU151696.1:0-13628 GCA_015584085.1 Macrolepiota fuliginosa MF-IS2
TCTCGAGATCCATAACCTCCTTCGCATGTTTCTTCTTCAACGCGTCAACCTCATCGGAAAAACCAACCAGCTCGCGACGTTGGTTGAGTTCTTGTGTACGTGCAGCCGCGAGGTCTCGGGAGAGTTGGGCATGGTTAGCCTGTAGTGCTGCGACTTTATTGCGCTCGGAGGCCATGTCGGTCTCGAGTTGTGCCGCGTCGGCGGCACGTGCAGAATCGATGGAGGTGAACCGTTTGTTTTGTGGTCCCCCTCCAGAAAAAGAGCCAGATGTAGTCCGCCCAGGGGGGTTTCTTCCAGCTGCACCGGAAGGTTTTGCTGTTGCTGTTACTCCAGAGCCACGAGTGGGCGGTGCACTCGTGCCTCTCCTGGTTGGGCGGGGCTGAGATAACACTGGAGCACGGGGTTTAGTCAAAGGTTTTGGTGCTGGTGCGGCGGCGGAAGACGATGATGAGACAGATCGTGCGCCATTTGTAGCCGTTCGTGTGGGTTGTAGGGGTCGAGCAGGTCGAGCAGCGCCCAGAGCAGCGACCTTTCGTGGTTGTCGCTGCGATGTCATCTCTGCGTCAAACTCATCCTCTTCGTCCTCCTCTGGGATGGCTTTGCGCTTGAGACTGCCACGGGTGGTGATTGTGGCTGGCATCTGCCTCAGTTGCCCGAAATCCATGTCGGTGTCCGCTGTGATTGGCGATGAGCTGCGCAGCCTCGGCAGCCGCGACATTGAACAGTCGATGTAGCCAAATCTAAATCTGGCACTGGGCGCGAGAATCAACCAGGGCGCGTCGGCTCACGTGATGGCGTTCTGTCTACAATTATTATGTCATCAGATTTTGCCCCTGTCGAGCTGTGCTGCCACCGAGGGATACACAGTTACCATGCTGCCGACAACACTCCTACTGCTGATATCCCTGGTTCTCTCCTCAAATGCACAGACACGAACTGCACTCTCATTAAACACAGTAACACGCAGCTCCCAGACGTCGTTCTCAATTCCTGGCCAGGACAAATTGACGATCACGCTTGCCCTGTGCTCGTCTGCATCTCCTCGATTTTTTATTTCAAACAGTACAAACAATGCCATAGAGCGCGATCCTGGGCCAGATGGTGGAGAGGATGTGCGCGAAATAGACTTGAAGGACGGGTTCGGCAGTTGGACGGGCGCCTTTCCGAGCGGGGGTGTACTTGCGGTGGAGGGATTACCTCCAGGTGCTTCGTTTGAGGTTGGCATATCCAACGACAGTGAGTAGACGAAAACACACAAGTTTCTCTTCTGATACATATTGTCCCAGGCCCATTACATGAAATTATATCTACTGATCCGCTATTCGGCGACTCTACAAGCAACCAGGCCATCCTCTTCTCCCACAACTTCACCAACCCGCTGCTCATTGCCAGTCCCCAATATCCCAACTACACACTCCCCGCCGCAAACTCTTCCCTCCCAGACCCTCCATCAAGCCCCCCAAATCTCACACTTATCGTTACACAAACATCTTCCACATCCCTGCTCCGCACCGCGTGTTTCCTCAATTCTTCCGCCGTATCCACAACTGGTGCCATTGTCAACTCCTCTCTCTGGTTGCGCGGCCCTCAAGACGGTTGGCGCACCGAATACCTCCTGGGTGGACTCACGCCATCGACAAACTATACCGCATTCATTATCCAAGACTCACATAAAGTCTCCGGCCCAATAAACTTCCTCACCAAATCCGCATCATTCGCATGTACCCTCATCCACGCTCTCCCATTTTGTCCCTCTACAACTTACGCTCTCCCACTCCCCGCCCCTCCCAACACCGAGTTTCCCATCTACGACGCTTCCACCATTCCCACCGAGATATCCACACAACTCATCGGCGTATTAAGCAACTTCACCACATCACTGACAACATTCGCCTGCGGCCGAGACTGGTACTCACCACTCGTAGGCTGCGACGACTGTCAACGTGAATACCGCAAATGGCTCTGCACGACCATCTTCCCTCGTTGCACCGAACCAAGCCCCTCAAACCCAACCTTCCTCACTCCAAACCCGAGCTCTATCGGACTCACCAACGCGGGGCCAACACCTACATCCACTCCTTCCAACCAACAAGTATTCTCCGCTCTCCTCCCAATACCCACCTCCCAGTCACCCTCTGACCGCCTTAATCTTCCTTACATGTCTTCCCCGTACACGCAGCTTCTCCCCTGTATTGAAACGTGCACATCCGTCGACCGTGCATGCCCGCCGTTCTTAGGTTTCCGGTGTCCGTCAGTGATGTTCAACGGTGCAAGCAGTTATGGGTTTGGGTATATTGATGGTGCAGAGGGTGACGAAAGGGGAGGTGTTGCAGGTGTTGCTCAGGATCGTTGGGGGAATATTTGGTGTAATACTGGGTGAGGGTTCAAAGGTATTTATCTATTGACACGAGTCGCTCGGAAACGAGTAGATTTTTCAAAGGGACTGTGCTTTACTATTGTACACGTGTATATAAAATTTAAGGGATGTGATAAATACACTAACCCCGGCCCCGTGTTGCTCTTCATCCGATTGTATCAGCCATTAAGCCCGTTCGTTCTCTCTTACTACGATATGCTTCTGAGACTGGACAGTACATTCACGCGTCAACAAATGAGGATATAAAACACATTCGTATAATACACAACCTCAGATGGTCTACATGTTGGAAAACGACGGCAGGACATCTGCATTCAAGATGACGAAACTTGCTTTCTCGCCAAGTTACACATGGCAAGCACTGGTGGGTAGCCCGGCGGCCGTAGCCCAATCATCAGGCCCCAGGGCTCGGGGGGGAGGGAGAAGGTGATGGAGAAACTGAAGCAAAATAATATTTTATGAGCATGAGAAGAAAGTTAATCTTGCAGACGACATACAGGGGGAAGGCGTCCGTGTGGGAGCTATTGGAGGAAGGTGTTGCGCATGAATTAGGGGACGGGAGCTTAAAGAAATATGCCAACTGCGTACCATTTATGCCTCGAACTATGAGTGCAATGTATACCTGACCGACCTTCCCGAGCTGAAGGTTCACCGTAAATGGGGATTCAGGCATCTGACCTTCGGGGATCAACGAAGTGATGTCATCATGAGGGGGCAAAGAGTAGAAAGATGTTTGATGCAGAGGTTCTCTGGCTTCTCCTACGACGGCGATGAGGGACCTGTTGCGGCTGCTTTCCTGCGTCCCGTGAACCCGTCGATCAGTGCAGAGCTCAGGCAACGATGAATTGCACAACTCACCAGGGAGTGTAACCGCGGGAGAAAAGGTCCAATGCCGTCCAGGTGACTACTTGTCAAGCGACTAAAGTCGATGTGCTCGAGTCGACTGATTAGGCTAGGAATTGACTCGTCAGGCATACAACGACATGCCCACCACCCAATCAAGAAAAATCGGGCGTTCGGTTTGTGTGTGGGTGGTGACTGAGCTACAAAATGCAAAGGGATCAGTTACGCAGGTGGTCCAGGTTTATGCGAACGCCTTGCCATGGTCCTCCAACCAGTGAAGGGATTGAAAAGCTATATCATGGCTCATGACCCCCCAGTCCAACCAGAACCCGCCTGAACGAACGCGATCCCTAAGAAAATCAGGGAAAGAAGCATGATAAAAGGAAAATCGAGTCATAGCCTCATCCACCAGGGGTACATGAAGGACTGAGTGCAACCGCTCAAGCAAGCGGTGGAACTTGCCAAAGTCGAGGTCGAAGAACTCCGCTATGTCACTAGCATCAAATGGTGCGTTTACATAAATTAAAAACCCAAGGATGCGCATCGTCGTGGGGAGATCATCGGCAGGGATGTCCGACAGTATCTGGCGGTACAGGAGATCAAGGGCGTGTAATGGATTCATCCCACCAAGCGCACCACCACCGTCCAGAAATTTCATGCAAACTTTGAGCTGGCCATCCGGATCACTGTACCCCTTGTCGCCTATGAATCTAAGCACAAAGGATGCGAGCCCAAGGTGACCATCCGCCGCCCGGACAATCCGATCAAAGCATTCCTCAGGCGGCCAGCCATCAGGAAGCCGGGCCCTGTACCTCTTCTGAATCTTGTCAAATTCAGCCTCAAGAAGCCGTCGCACATCCTCCTGGGCCTCTTCATCATAAACATCGAGCTTCTCCCGCTTGCATACAACATGGTAGTCTGGGTCCGAGATCATGGATTCCAGATGCCACTCGGGGCGACTACAGATCATCCATAGGAGCGGGAATTCATCCACCTGCTGAACATGCGTGCTGATCATGTCGATGAACTCGCACTGGGCTTGCTTATCCTCGCATTCATCCAACCCATCAAGGATAATCAGTAGTGGTTGTGGGACGGTGTGCGGGTATTGTGTCAAGAGGATATGGAATGGCTCAATGATGAGTACCCAGAATTGCTTGCGGCGATTCTTCTTGAGAATCCAGGGATCATCAGCAAGGCGGTGGCTGATAATCCGCTTGTACTCGGGGACCTTCATAGCGAGTTGGTAGACGAGAGTAGGGATGACGGCGTCGGGATCATTTAAATGGTTTGGCCGTGAAAAGAAGAAAGTGGCGCCCAGTCGTCCTGCTCCTTGAAATTCTTCGGCAATCGTCTGCGCAACAGCGGATTTTCCAACAGCAGCAAAACCCAACAACCAAAGCATCCTCCAATCGCTGCCATCGCCCACCCCCCACTTAGTGACGCGCTCCTTTAAGCTCTTGCGAGTACTAGGATGACATCGAGGTGGGTAATTCCGATCGGAAGAATCATGGATGGCTGCGGGCATCCCTTTCTCCATGAGGTGCTGGAGGACGGTCGTACCAGACTGGATGTTTTGGGATATGGCGCTCAATTGATTGATCGTGAAGTTATGAGCGTTTGGGAGGATGTCTGAGATCGGAGGGTCAGCGGGAGTCGCCGCGCATCGTATGTTTTGGTAGAAGACACTGACCTGCGGCTGAAACTGTGATACCGGAATTTGTAGCCTGATCGTCGCGGATGGCATTAGTGCTGTGAACATGGGTTGGTGGTGCCTGTGCAGGCAGTTGCTGGGCTGGGTTGGCCGTTGCAGTTGGTTGACCAGGATCTGGACTTGGGACGTGTTCTTCGCCTTGTTGTTTGCGCCCAGAGAAGCGGGCTATGCGAGCCTTGAAGGTTTCGAGGAATGGCATGGGTACAGGAACACAGCACACTGACGCCCATTGTCCAGTTTATTAATTCGCCGTGAGAACAACAGCGGTGGCCTGGCTGTGGAAGATCCTTCTCTGGCAGTATCCCAGGCCCGTTGCAATCAGATTTGTCAGCCACTCGCCGACCTGATGGGTAACTGGACGTTCTCTTCCCGCACAATCCCACTGGTCTCCCCCTCATCTTCACTCAAGACTGCGCTTTCCCCACTGCAAGCCCCTTTCTTTAAGACCTGTCCTCCAGTGCTCACACACAATATGAACTAGGTATCCTCCACACCCTTCCTCCACGCTACACGCTTCTGATCGCGAATACCACAAATAGCTCCTGGGCCCCTCGGGCCTGGATTTCCCCGCACCGAACCCAAGATCCATCACGCTTGTCGATGCCAGTACAAACACTCACACCCAACCTCTCATCATGTCAACAAATCTTACCCGCACACCTCGCTTCGACCACTTCGACCTCCCTATATACCCTCCCTCATGAGCACCACTTCCCTGCCCATTGATTTGCCATGGCGCGTCAACTCACGTGACGGTGTCGTTTAGCCCCCGCCGTATTACCGCCGAGGCATACACATCTACCATACTGCCGACAACACTCACACTGCTTTGCTCATCCTCTCCTCCAATTCACGGGCGAAAGCTCCAGTCTCGCTGAATACAGTAACATGCGGCTCTCAAACGTCGTTCTCAATTCCTAGCCGGGACGAATTGACGATCATGCTTGCCCTGTTGTCGTCAGCATCTCCCTGATTTCTCATCTCAAACAATGCAAATGGTGCTATTGAGGACGGCCCTGGGTCGGACGGTGGCGGGGATACGCATGAAATAGACCTGCAGGGCGGGTTTGCCAGTTGGATGAGTGCTTTCCCGAGTGGGGGTGTGCTTGCGGTTGGAGAGACTACCTCTAGATCCCTCATTTGAGGTTGGCATATCCAGTGACAGTGAGTAAACGGAAACTTACACAAGTCTCTCCTCTCTGATAACGCATATTGTCCCAGATTCATTACACGAAATTACATCTCCTGATCCGCTACTCGGCAACTCTGCAAACACCCAGGCCATCCTCTTATCCCACAACCTCACCAACCTACTGCTCCTCGCCAGTCCTCACTATTCCAACTACACACTCCTTACCGCAAACTCTTCCCTCGCAGACCCTCCATCAAGCCCTCCAAACCTCATCCACTATCGTGTAAATGTCTTCCACCCTTGTTCCGCGCCGCGTGCTTCCTCGATTCCTCTCTTGGGCTGCGTGGCCCTCAAGATGGCTGGCGCACTGAATATCTTCTGGGTGGACTCACCCCATCGATGAGCTGCACCGCATTCATTATCCAAGACTCACATAAAGTCTCCGACCCGATGAGCTTCCTCACCAAGTCCGCATCATTCGCATGTACCCTCATCCACGCCCTCCCATTCTGCCCCTCCATGACCTACGCCCTCCCACTCCTCGCCCCTCCCAACACTGAATTTCCCATCTACGACGCATCCACCCTCCCTACGGAGATATCCTCACAACTCATGGGTGTATTAAGTAACCCCACTACATCACTCACGACTTGCCTGTGGCCGAAACTGGTATTCATCATTCGTAGGCTGTGACGTCTGTCAACACGAATACCGCAAATGGCTCTGCACGACCATCTTCCTGCGCTGCACTGAACCAAGCTCCTCAAACCCAACCTTCCTCACTCCAAACCCGAGCTCTATTGAACTCACCAATGCGGGCCCAACGCCTACATCCACCCCTTCCGGCCAACAAGTATTCTCCGCCCTCCTCCCAATACCCACCGCACAATCACCCTCTGACCGCTTTAATCTTCCTTACATGTCTTCCCTGCACGCACAACTTCGTCCCTGTATCGAGACATGCACGTCCGTCGACTGTACATGTCCACCGTTCTTAGGTTTCTGGTGTCCGTCGGTGATGTTCAATGATTCAAGTAGTTATGGGTTTGGTATATCGATGGTGTGGAAGGGGAGGAAAGGGGAGGTGTTGCGGGTGTTGTGGGTGTTGCGCAGGATCATTGAGGGAATATTTGGTGTAATGCTGGGTGAGGGTTGAACGGTATTATCCTGTTACTCGTCCGTCCACTCCCTCTCTGATCAATTACCTCCCTTGTATGTCCTCCGCACTCCACTTTTTCCTTGCATCAAAAGGTGAATATCCCTTCCCTTCCGTGGAGTTTCATGACGCAAGTAACTGGGGGTCTGGGGTACATTGATAGTGGAGAGTCTTATGGGTGCTGCATAGGATTGGTAGAGGAGCACTCGAAGCAATGGTGGGTGAGGCTGGAACTTGTCGAAGTTATCAATTCGCCGTGAGAACGACAGCCGGGTCACCTAGTTCTAGAATATAATGACTGTGATTCTCGAGAGTGTGGTAGAGACGCTCCGAGTATATCTGTGTCCAATAACACAAACATTTATTAGCAATATTACAGACAGTACGAATACGCGTAAGCACACCTGTGTTCAACGACACGAACATTGAAGAACCACAGGTATGTGCAACTTTCTTATTTACGTGCTCCGCAGCTGTACTCCTGCTTACCACCTGGGTACAGCCGATCGCCCCTAGGGTGTGTCGCCTGAGCTGTCCATTCTCTGCATCTGTGTCTCGATATCACTCACTGTCAAGAAGGCCTGTAGTTGGGGGGCCCAACCTCAATTATCAGAGCTCAGGGGCTCATGATAATATGATTGCGAGTCTGAATCAAGGTAAGTTCTAATGAGTATGAGAAGTAGTTCAGCCTTGCAGAGACAACATACCAAAAGCAGATAAGTGTTTGACGGAAAATGCTGAAAGACAAGATTGCACTTGAATTAGCTGACAGGAGTTGAAAGAAATCAGACAGCTATGCACAATCATAGTCATCAACCTCAAGTGCAATATACACCAGAGTGACCTTTCCAAGTTGAATGTTCAGCATGAATGGGAATTCAGGTGCATGGGCCTCAGGTATGAACAAAGTAATATGGTTGTGAAGGTCCTCAAAAACATACTCCATTCAATACAGAGGGTCACCAGTTTATCCTACAACAGTGATGAGGGATTTATTATGACTGCTTCCCTAGGCCCAGTGGACCAGATGATTAGTGCAGACTTGAGGTAAGAAATAATTACTCAACTCACCAGGGAGTGCAACCAACCAAAGAAGCACTCAGAGTACTGTAAGTCATTACTTCATAAGCAGCTAAAGTTGAAGTACTCTAGATGATTGACTAGACTAGGAATTGATTTGCCAGATACTGCACAACATGTGTCCCATATATACTCCATAAAGAACATGTTCCACTTCTGTATGAGTGGTGATTCACCTGAAAAACAAAAACATTAGCCATACATGTCATCATGCTCTGGGTGAATACCTTACTAATTTGTTCAAACTGATCAAGGGATTGAAAAGCTGTGCCATGGTGCATGGCTTTTGCATTTGAGTAGAACTTGCCTGAACAAGTGGGATCTCTGGGAAAGTTGGAGAAAGGTGCATGATAAATGTGAACAGGAATTGAGGTGGGTTCATCTGCAGTGGGCTGATAAAGGACTGAGTGTAGCTGTTTAAGTGATTGATCAAACCTGGCTGGGTTGAGACTAAGGAACTCTGCAAGGATCCCAACAGAGAGTGGCAGGCAGAACATCAAGAGCCCAAGGATATACATTGTTGTAGGTACATCTTCAGTGGAGATGTCAGACAGTATCTGGTGGTAGAGCAGATCAAGGGCATGTAATGGACTGATCCCATCAAGTGCACCATCACCATCTAGAAATTTCATGCAAACTTTGGGCTGGCTATCTGGATCACTAGACTCCTTGTCACCTATAAACCTAAGCACAAAAGATGCAAATCCAAGATGACTAGATGCCACACCAACAATCCAATAAAGTTAGTGTTCAGGCAGCCAACCATCAGGAAGATAGGCCCTGTACCTCTTCTGATGTTGTAAAGATATGTCATGCTCCTATGGAGTGACTACACTACACAGTGGTACTCTACTAAACAACTACTACTCACTTGTTGAAGTGAAGGTAACCTTGAGTGTTGAGTTGAGAGAGCTTTGTTGAGTTGAGAGCAACTTAGAGCTAAGTTACCAGATGTAAATCTGATGCATTTTACAAGCAAAAGAGCTGTCCTTATATACTACATAGAGTGTCCATATATGAGCTACATATTCTGGAAAGGACAGTGCTGCACAATGTGCTTCTTATTCTATTAAGAAAAGAGAGGAATGAACTACACTATAGTTCTAATCTACAATGTTCATGGTAGATGTTGAAGGATCACCTGATTTAGGGATCTCGTGATATGTCTCACATGATATTTAATCATGTGTATCACTTTTACAACATCTGAATCATGTCAAATTCAGCCTTGAGCAGGCATTGAACATCCTCCTGCTTGCATACAACATGTAAATCTGGGTCTGGGAGCAGGGGCTCTAGATGCCACTCAGGATGACAGATCATCCACTGCAGTGAGAACTCACTCATCCACTGAATGTGGGTGCTGATCATGTCAATGAACTCATACTGGGCTTGCTTGTCCTCACATTAATATAACCCATCAAAGATAAACAGCAGTGGTTATGGGACAGCATCCAAGTATTGTGTTATGAGGATATGAAATGGTTCAATAATGAGTTCCTGGAATTGAGTGTGGTGATTCTTCTGGAGAATACAAGGATCATCTGCAGGGCAGCTGCTGTAATTATGCTTGTATTTGGAGACTTTTGTGATGAGTTGGTAGACAAGAATTGGGATGATAGGATTGGGATTGTTCAAATGATTTGGCCAGGAGAAGAAGAAGCTAGCACCCAATCATCCTCCTGCTTGGAATCTTCCTGCACAACAGCAGATTTTCTGACTGCAGCAAGGCCCAACAACCAGAGCATCCTCCTGTTACTGCCATTGCCCACCCCACACCTGGTAACATGCTACCTCAGGCATTTGTGAGTGCTAGGATGGGACTGGGTGCATATACATGATTGGGCATCCATTTCTCCATGAGATGCAGTTGCACTAGACTGGATGTTTTGGGAGATTGCAGTTAGTTGATTGATGGTGAAATTATGAGCATTTGGGAAGAAGCCTGAAGTTTGTTGGTTAACTGGAGTTATCATATGGTATAAGGTTTGGTGTATAATGTGGGTGATACCAACCTGGACCTGGTCCTGCAATGCTGGGATTAATAGCCTGGCTGCTATGGATGGTACTGTTGGGAACATGGGCTAATGTGGGTGGCTGCTGGACTATGTTGACTGTTGCAGCTGGTTGGCCAGGATCTGGAATTGGGGCCTGTTGTTCACCCCACTACTTGTGCTCTGAGAAGTGGGCTATATGAGCTTTAGATGTCTCGAGGAAGAGCATGGGTACAAGGGATGTAGCATGCAGATGCCTAATTCACCAAAGCTGTCAGCCTGCCTTGAGAATAATGTTTCTTGCTGTAAGTCATGTCACCTGTTTCAATGACCCCATCTTTAAATGTACATACTCCGAGATTGACAGGTTAGCACAAGCCTGGTGCCAGCCTTACATAACTGACATAGCACGCTCATATCTCCAGCAAGAATTATTTCTCAATCTTATGTGTTCAATTACTGTTCTCTTCAGAGATCGTCTGTGGGGGATGTTCCCATTGTGACATTATCCGTTGGGTTAGAGAACAGTGCACATATGAGTGAGTGGGAGCTCATGACGAATATGACGTCAACGAGAGAAGGCATGCGAGGACGACGTGCCACATCACGTGGTCGCGTCATGAGCGCTAGTTATTTCAGCTCTCAGACACCATTCTTGCCAGGACAAATTGCCGATTACTCTCGCTCTGTGCTCGTCCGCCTCCCCTCAATCTTTCATCTCAAGCAGTACACATGATGTCACCAAGCATGATCCTGGGCCGGATGACGGCGAGGACGTGTGTGAAATAGAGCCGCAGGATGGGTTCGGCAGTTGAACGGGCGCTTCTCCGAGTGGGGGTGTACTTGCAGTGGGGGGGCTGCCTCCAGCTGCCTCTGTCAAGGTTGGCACATCCGACGGCAGTGCGTAGATGAAAATGTACACGGGTTTTTCCTTTCTAGCAATATCCCAGGTCCATTACGCGGAATTCGACCCACTGATCCACTATTCAGCGACTCCACAAGCAACAACGCCATCCTCTTCTCCCATGGCTTCACCAATCCATTGCTCATCGCCGGCCCCCGACATCCCAACTACATACTCCCCACCGCGAACAATTCCCTCCCAGGCCCCCATCAGGCCCTCTAAACCTTACGTTCATTGCCACCCAAACGTCTTCAACACCCCTGTCGTGAATCGCGTGCTTCTTCAATTACTCCATTGTATCCGCGGTCGGTGGCATCATAAACTCGTCTCTCTGGTTGTGCGGCCTACAGGACAAATGACACATCGAATACCTTCTGGGAGAACTCGCCTCATCGACAAACTATACCGCATTCATTATCCAAGCCCCACATAGAGTCTCCAGCTCAATGAACTTCCTCACCAAATCTCTATCGTTTGCGTGTGTCCCCACCCACACTTCCCTTCCGCCAACATATGCCCTCCCACTCCCCGCCCCTCCCAACACTGAATTCCCCACCCACAACGCTTTCACCATCCCAACAGAGATATCTGCGCAATTCATCAACGTATTAAGCAACTTCACCACATCGCTCACAACATTCGCCTGTGGTCGGGACTGGTATTCAAGCCCCTCAGACCCAACCCTTCTCAGCAGAAACCCGGGCCCATCGGATTCACCAACGCGGGCCCAACACCTACATCCACTCCTTCCGGTCAGCAAGTATTCTCCGCCCTCCTTTCAATACCCACCGCACAATCACCCTCTAACCGCCTTAATCTTCCTTATGTCTTCCCCGTACACGCAGCTTCTCCCCTGTATTGAAACGTGCACATCCGTCGACCGTGCATGCCCGCCGTTCTTAGGTTTCCGGTGTCCATCCGTAATGTTTAACGGTGCAAGTAGTTATGGGTTTGGGTATATTGATGGCGCGGAGGGTGATGAAAGGGGAGGTGTTGCAGGTGTTGCACAGGATCGTTGGGGGAATATTTGGTGTAATGCCGGATGAGGGTTGAACGGTATTTGTTTATTAACATGGGTCGCTCGGGAACAAGTAGATTGTTCAAAGGGGCTGTATTTTATTATTGGACACATAAATTTAGGAGATTTAATTTTCAATCCTGTGTTGCTCTTGATCCATTTGTATCACCGATTGAGCTAGTTCGTTCCCCCTCACTACGATATGCTCCTATGGCACCGGACAGTGCATTCATGCATACGGCAACAAATGAGGATATAAAATACATCCGTACAGCTAGTACACGCCCTCACATGGTATGTGATAGGAAACGGCGGCAGGACAGCTGTGTCCGAGATGACAAAACTTTTTTCTCCCGCCAAGTTACACATGACAAGCACTGGCGGCAGGGTGTGTAGCCGGGCGGCCCTAGCTCAATTATCAGGGTTCGGGGGCTCGGGAGGGGGTGGTCGAGAACCTAAAGCAAAATAATCTCTTATGAGCATGAGAGGAAAGCGAATCTTGCAGAGACAACATACGGGAAGAAAGCCTCGACAATACTTCTATTGGAGGAGAGTGTTGTGCCTGAATTAAGTGACGGGAGATTAAAGAGATATGTCAACTGCGTACCACGAAAGTCTTCGACTTCGAGTGCAATGTATACCCAACCGACCTTTCCGAGCCGAAGGTTCACCGTGAACGGGAATTCAGGCTTCTGACCTTCAGGGATTAACAAAGTGATATAATCATGAGGGGGATCAGAGTAGTAAGATATTCGATGCAGAGGTTCTCTGGCTTCTCCTACGACGGCGATGAGGGGCCTGTTACGGCTGCTTCCCTGCATCCCGTGAACCCGTCGATCAGTACAGAGCTCAGGCAACGATGAATTGCACAACTCACCAGGGAGTGCAACCGCGGGAGAAATTCCCCAATGCCGTACAAGTGACTACTTGTTAAGCGACTAAAGTCGATGTGCTCGAGTCGACTGATTAGGCTAGGAATTGATTCGTCGGGCACCCAACGACATGCAGACCACCCAATCAAGAAAGGTTGGGCGTTCGGTTTGTGTGTGGGTGGTGATCGAGCTACAAAATGCAAAAGGATCAGTTACACAGGTGGTCCGGGTTTATGCGAACGCCTTGCCATGGTCCTCCAACCAGTGAAGGGATTGAAAAGCTACATCATGGTTCACGGCCCCCCTATCCAACCAGAACCCGCCTGAACGAACGCGATCCTCAAGAAAATCAGAGAAAGAAGCATGATAAAAGGAATATCGAGTGATAGCCTCATCCGCCAGGGGTACATGAAGGACTGAGTGCAACCGCTCAAGCAAGCGGTGGAACTTGCCAAAGTCGAGGTCGAAGAACTCCGCTATGTCACTGGGATTAAATGGTGCGTTTAAATGAATTAAAAACCCAAGGATGCGCATCGTC
>MU151697.1:0-13660 GCA_015584085.1 Macrolepiota fuliginosa MF-IS2
TGATTTGTGCCGTGTCACCCAGGCCTATATACGTAGCTTGTTTATATTTTACGACATATGCTATCCCTATTTTTTTCTACTTTGTTCTTACCCTTTTTTTTAACTTCAACCCCGCCTTGTTCTGCGACCCTTATCGCCTTCCACCTATGCTAGCCTTTCGAGCCTAGTTATTGATACCCCCCCTCCCTTTAGCGTCTTATCCCTGTTGGATATATATACATAGAACCCGTCTGACAGTGTTGTAGATTGAATAATTTGATTCATCACTTGTACCCTTGATCTTCTATCCCAGTGGCTCCGCAACGCGTCTGTATTCTAACATACATATTTCTGATGAGTTTAACGTGTACCGTATAAGCGGTGCGTACACATGCACCTCGGCCTGCGACGGAGTTGCCATCTTTTGGCACGACACCCATAAGCCTGCTGATCTGGCGCAGCACACTTTCGAAGGGTTTATCAAGTCCTTCTAACTTACACGCGTGGAGATCTGGGCCTACATACCAGGGAATAGTAATGAACAATTAGTGGAAGTCATCAACCTGTCAGAATTTCTGCCGAGTAGTGCTTTCCGAATTGATCAGCCTGCTACGGTACCTTTAATGTCACCTGCTATATTTCCACTTTTCTATTTAAAGTTCCATTTAAAAAATGTAAAGATAGAAGCGAAGGGAGTTCGAAGGAAGAAATCAATGCCAAGAATGACACTACAACGACATTCCAAAGCGTTCAGGACCGGGATGGATAATGCTGGCGATAAGTAACTCCTTACTCCCCGTCAACCTTGTTGACTATGCGTGGCCGCGGTTATAAATCTCCCTCGCCAGGTTCGTGCAATTATAGTTTGGGTGTGAGTATTCAATTCGATCATTTTTGTCCATTTCCACTAGCCAACTGCGCAAATAATGCCAGGACGCAGCGCCGTATCAAGTTCTTCCATAAACTTTTGAAGGCCAACCACGAATACTCAACTTAAAGACACACGGAAAGGTGCCGCTTTGGCCTTTCATGTTTGGCTATTATTAGCGAATGGTTGACTTTGGAATAATCCAGGATGTGGGCTTTCACGCAAACAAACTAGCCAATGTCTTGTGCCCAAACCAGTGTCATGGGTGGAAAATTTCGTCCCACGTGTCGACCTCATGCCTGCGAGCCCACAAAGGGCGGACGACGTATCTCCCACCCCATCAGCCACGATTGAACCCCATGCGCTTCAGAACGCTCAAGGTCTTGTTTTCAATAATCCTTTATTCAACCAAACCCAGATATCCCAAGCTGAAAAGCAAGGTAAGTCCAGCCGTATTGTACCATTCAGTTCTGAATTGATCAATGTAGGTTTCAAGATCCTTGTTACAGCATCCAGCTGCTGCCTATGATTCTTCTGAGCACCCCCGTAATTGCCATCCGGGAACACACCCACAATATATTGATCAGATCGTGAACTGGGGCTCGGAGGGCCCCAATCTCGGTCACCGCATCTTCTGGTTGAAAGGGCCCGCAGGAGTTGGAAAGTCGGCCATCGCCCAATCGTGTGCAGAAGAGTTTGCCGCTCGGGACAAACTCAGTACCGCATTTTTCTTCCCCCGTCCCAACAAAGGGACAACTCTATATCCTATCAGTGGGCGTCGAAACGCAAACCTTACGCCGAAATCGTCAAATCCACCGTCCATGACGATCCAACTTTCGTTGACAAGGAGCTTCGTCACCAATTCTACCACCTCTTCGTTTCCCCTCTGCGGGAACTCACCACTAGAGGCAAGGACATCCTCGAACGTGTCGCCATCACTGATGGTCTAAATGAGTGCAGACTCGTCAGCAGCAGACTATTACCCACATCATTACAGCATTCACCCGATACCACACCACTCCATTCATCTGGTTAATCTACAACCGCCTCGAACCCCACCTCATCGCAACTTTCGGCTCCCCAGAGATATCAGCAGTGACCCATCAACGGTAATGATATCCCGAGTCATCGATAACGATATCGCCAAATATCTCACCGATGAGCTGGTCAAGATAGAGAAGGAACATCGCTTTCCGGTTTCGTGGCCCCATGGGCGCGATATCGGTGCGCTTTATACGCCAACACCGGTTCGTTTCATTGGTGAGCTGGCCCGGAATGCCAGCTATTCTTGGCCCCGCCACAAATGTCGCTGTTACGGAATCATCAGAATACCCCCTATCTGAGCTCGATCTGTTCCATCCCCTAATTGTGTAGTCCATACCAACCAGGATACTTCAGACTGTCCAATGGATCTTGCTGGCTATAAGGTTTCTTTTGAATTATACCGGTCAGACAGCTCTTGGCCTTGTTACCGCCGCAGTTCCATGCACGCACTTTCCATTCTGTGGTAAAGGTTGATAAAGACAAGATTATCTTTTACCGCGCATCCTTCATGGACTTTATGCGAGACCCTCAGCGCTCGGGACAATTTTGTGTTTTGTTGGGGCCCAGGCTCACCTTACGGACGGAGCTGAGGCAGAGGCTACGAGTGGTATCCAATGATCCAGATATCGAGCCCCATTGTGAGTTGCACGTTCGCTATTGACGAGATATGTATATTAACAGTCATTAATCAGCTGAATCCTTCCGCGCTGTTGTTCGAGCTGACAGTAACACAAAAGTAAACAACAGGACGTAAGCGTGTATGAGGACGTCGATGTCGGGTTCTTCCGCCTTTATTGCCGCATTCACCGTTTCGACAACCATCGATTTCGAAAAGATGGCTGGGCCCTGGGTCCGCAGTAGTGGTGAGACACACTGTTTTCGCATGTAAGCTGGAGCCTCCTTACCATATATGACATACCGCTCATGCGCAAGCGCAGATACCTGAAGGGGACCGCGCCAAGATTATGTGGCTGTGCAAGGACAAAGACAAGGTCATATTTACTTGGGAAGTTGCGCAGATGCCACCTTGCGCTGAGTGGGACAGATCGCGTATCCCTGATCACAGCCAGCGCAAGGGTTTTTGTTGGTATGTTACAGGCCTGTTTATACCGAGGCCGTACCACGAACGCGTGCCTACTGAAAGTCCGACCACCGAACGCCTGAGGGCCGACTCCCCGATTGCTGGACGACCGATATCCCACAAGATGCCTCGCGCGTTCATGGTACGTTGCCAACCTAAGGACCTGGGCGCTTGTCTGGCTATAACTTCAACCTCCGCTTTGTTCTGCAACCCTTATCGCCTTCCACCTATGCTAGCCTTTCGAGCTTAGTTATTGATACCCCCCCTCCCTTTAGCGTCTTATCCCTGTTGGATATATATACATAGAACCCGCCCGACAGTGTTGTAGATTGAATAATTTGATTCATCACTTGTACCCTTGATCTTCTATCTCGATAGCTTCGCAACGCGTTTGTAGTCTGACACTAAGCCCTGCATATTTCTAATGAGTTTAGTGTGTACTGTATCAGTGGTACGCACACATGCATCACGCCCTGCGACAGGATTGCCATCTTTCGGCACGATGTCGCAGTACTGCCAACAACAGCAGCAGCAGCAGCGGCGCCAACAGCAGGGAAATCCCAGCTCCTCTTAATAGCATCCCTCTCCCTCGCAATCGCATCCAACCTCCTCTTCTCCCCCTTCTTCCCTTGCACCTATGGGACCTGTGCACACAAAAACACCTCCAGATCACTCAACACACTCATATCCTCTCAATCCAACCCTACAATATCACCCACCCCATCCCCCTCTTGTCCTACTCCCTCCTCCACACCACCATTCTCCTGGCACGGATACAGCCATAAATGTGAATTAGGCTCAAACAGCATGAGCAGGCATCCATTCCTCAGCTTCCCATTCCCATTTGTGACACAACCACTAGACCCATTCAACCAGTTGAAATTTCTTGAAACAATGTGCTCCTGTTTATCACTGAAATTATTTTATTTTATTTAAAAAAAATCAAAGTTTATTGCAAACACAGTACATGAATACAAATGGGTGCACAATAGCAGTCCCATCATTGAAGTAGTGGGGATTATAAAATTAGTGGGAAAGGTATTTCAAATGAGCTCAAGCACCAAATTTCCATGACTGCTGTTTACAAACACAGACCAATCTATGGCCTGGTGCTGTAGGAAGGTAAACAGTAATCCATACTTATGTATGAATACAAATTATATGTAAACACAGTAAAGTGTGTTTAAGTGCTGAGTGTGTGTGGGGCCTGGCAGAGAGGCTCAGGACAAGGGGCCTGCAACCAAGCAATTCAGTTGACCAACCTACCCTGAGGTGTTCTGCCTTTTTTAGCAATTTCAAAAGTCATTGACATACCAAATTGCTTGGCTCAGGATGAAAGCCTTGAACAGGGTCACATGAAGGCAGAAGCACAACATTATCTCAGATCTGGTTCAGATATGTTGGCAGCCTCAGACTGTCAATCATGTCATGATATTCCTGCCATTTGGTTCAGTGAGGGTGACAGAGCATGATTGAGGCTCATTGACACTCTCCCCATCTGCACATTTTCTTGCTGAAATGATGTGCACACAATGATTTTTAAAATAAGTGTGGATTTCTCTAAGTTTTTCTGGAAAATTTAGTTGAGCATTACACACAACACAAATATCCATCCAAATTGCCAACACATCTAAAATACCAACCTCCAACAGTAGGAGAAAGGAACAAAAGAACCAATCAAAACTATGTGTTGGTATAACAGGGCCCTGGGGTATCCCTACAGAGCCTACATCTTGATTCTTGCCATTTTGGCAATTCTTGTCTATCCAACTATTGCTACTTTTTGTCCAGATCTCCTGAGCTTTCATTTGTGAGATCCTGTCCAGATTTGGGCAGATCTAACCTCTAACAGAAGCAATGTGACATGCCATAGAACACATTGAATAGTTTAGGAAATTCATATTCCAATCAACAGAAAAACCAGTGTTGTTTACCTGATTGACAAGGGTAGGGTTGGGCAGGAGTTGGGCAACTTGAGCAATGCCAAACAAGCAACATGGCAAAGCATACTGATACCTATGGCTCAAACAAAAGACTTCTTGATGTGGTCATGGTGGGTATAGCTGATTTTTTGACAGATGATGACATCTTTACTTCCAGGGTCATGGGATAGTTGATGGTGTACTGTTGCCAACCTGATGGGATATAAAAGGACCCAGGAATATACATATATCCTGGAATCAAAACAGATGGACTTTTGAGAAATCCAGCCATTAGGCTGGAATAAAAAATGGACAAATGAGCCTTTTGGGCAGGAAGGTCAGATCCATTGTGCAGACACACCTCATGGGGAGGCTGGGATGCTGGATCCAAAATGGAAAAATGGTATAGTGGTTGAGTGTTGTGGGCTGTGGCTGTCAGATGAGGAGTTGGGGGACACAGGCTACTATTACTACAGTTTTTTTATACTTTTCAGTCAGACTAGTGAAAAAAAATTTCATCAGATTTGAAATACTGATACATTGTGTATGTTGTGTGATCTAAAACATATTTCTGTGTCTTCATCTAATTTGGTGGGCTGCCAGCGAATTTTCGAAGAGGGTCACTTGAGATGTAGATATGTAATATAAAGTAATCTTCTGTACTTGTTTGTTGCATTCTGCAGCTCTTTGAATTTTTTGCGAATTTTTTTTGCGAATTTTAGGAGGTTTAGAGGCTGGAATCGTGATCCAGACAATTTTTTGAAAAATCAGCCCAGGCCAGAAAAAATCCGGACAAAAACGAGATTTTCGGACGGACAAAAAAATCGGCCAAAGCGAAAATCTGATTCCAGGATATATGCGTATATTCCGGGGTCCTGATATAAATCTGTCCGGACCCGGATGTATTCCGGGGTCCTGATTCACGGGGAAAGGGAGAAAACCAGTTCACCAATGGTCCCGGTTCGTTTTGACTCATGTGTGACCACTAAATTTGGGTACATGCCATCAAGAGCTTTCGACTGATGCAATTTCTATGTTTCTATGAGATAGAAAATCAGACCCTCGTCACGCCTCCTGAGGATACCATAGATGCTATGTCGGAGTATGAATACACTGATGTAATCATAACCTCCCTCCCTTTGCTTGGCCTCACGCATCCATCCCTGTGTATTGCAGCATGACTTTCTAATCATTTTAGCGACTGTGACTTTTGATGGGTAGACCAGGGGTATGTTACGCTACCTCTATATTCCGGATACCATGAATTAAAGTGGGTGAAATCCCAACTAGCTTTGCTGTCTGACAGGTGCTGACTAAGGTGACAAACATGAGTTTTACTTTTGGTAACGAGTAGTTCCAAGTCGGTGGAGGCTTGTGAGGCTTTATTGGACTCTCTAGTTGTGCGCCAAGAAGCGGACACACTCTCTCCGAGAGGTGGGTAAATAAGTAAAGAGAGTGGCGATGTCCTTGAGGAGGGCTGCCGAGTCTGGCCTCGTACGCTGAGATTACCCAGAAATGGCACAACGCTTTACCGATGGCATTTTTCACACTGAATATATTGAATACTGAATGAGGCATGTTGATTGGTACCAGCCTCGGGTGTTATTTGCAGCTGTTCATGGCCCAGTGGAGGGCAGAGGTACTAACATGCGAATAACTGCAACTAAATATCGAATAACTATCCTGGGTTATCTTATTCATGCTACCTTAGCGCTAATAAACCAGGGGGGGTAAGGGGTCACCGGTTCATTATGCTTACTTAAGATTGGTCCAGTCCGTGGCAACCCCTCTCCATTGAACTGTCACCACTGGTCCATCCCCTCCTTACGATTTCATACGCAGACGATGTGCGTTATTATGCGGTACACTACAGTGTCTACTACCACGTTCACTGGTCTGTTACATGACTATTCGGAAGAGCAAGATCTTCTCAACGGCACTGCAACCCCGTTGGGCCCTCCCTCACGTCTTGCTCTCGCCCCATCTCCGCCCAACCCAACAACCAGATCTCCGTACCAACCATCCTATCCGTAAAATGCTCAACTTACCGCTGGTGCCCGGGTCTATACCCTGGCTGCTTAAACTCATATATACCCTAGTCGCTCCAATCTGGGGCGGCACTTTCGTTTCTGGTTTCATTCTCCTCAGGAGGGCCAAACATGACCATCCCAATACCATGAAACGCTTGGATTGGGTCTTGGCCCGAATGTTGGTGGGCACCCGAACGATCCGATACGATTTTCGTCTAGCTTTCTGGGATGTAACAGCGAATAGCTGTTTAGTCAAGTATGCCTACACCGCCAACAAACAGCCACCACGGTCCTCAGTTCGCGACGTTTATCTGTTCTGATCCTTTGCGGCCTCTCGACGATGTCTGTTTTCTCGGTGAGCAACGTTCAGGCAACGTCCAGGGCTAAGCAACCGTCCACCGGACCGCCACGGTCATTCACGTGACATGTTACTCTTCTGTTACTCTTGCAACGGGCTGTGCGCCGCTGTGGGCGTCAATAGACTGAACGCGATATGGTCAAGTTCTTCCTGGATGTCTTCTCAACTTGTTTCAGGACTTCCGATTTCAGTAGCTCAAACGACTTGACGCCGCCCACTACTGGAAAATCTAAGGTCTGATCCAACGTCAGGCGTGCATGGTCAAGTAACTTACCTCACTTAGGAAACTAAACCCATGAAATCCCGACACTTGTCGTGGCGGAATCGCAATCGATCCACGGGACGCGGAATAAAAACCAACCAGGTCATTGAGAGGGCTAGGGAAAATGGGTATCTGGTATGTTTTGCGCAAAGTCTGTGTATTTCACCCTCATATGTCCAACAGGAAACCAATCATGGAGCCGAAAGTATCCCCCCATGTCTCATGTATCCTGCGCTCTACGTGGGTTCTGATGGGGTTCACCTTCAAGAGGACAAGCTACTGCTGTACCAACAACTACTGCTGGTGATACGTGATGAGAAGAAAATCTCACATATACTCACGTTCAGCTGCGACTCGGACGTACGAATCCTTCTTGATCTCTTACAATATGTGGGTTGATAATTAACGGCCCCGCCAAGACTTGTCTGATCAATCTTAGCTTTTGGCCTCCTCCCAAATAGCAGGCACTTCCCGACGCGAGCTATTGGCAGCCCTCTTTCGACTTTCAACAGCCCGTTGCCTTTACCCGCGATCATTTTCACTCTTCCATGCCCCTCAAGCAAACGAAACTCCCGTTACATGTGGTTCGTTTGGCGATATTTTTCAAGGCACCATTTTAGATCAAAAGGTGTGCCTGAAGAAAGTGAGGAACCCCAATGATAGCAGTATTCTAAAGGTACGTATCCACCAGATAAACTTGACCAACATAACCGAGCAAAGTCTAGTCGTTCATGAGAGAGGTTATTATCCTAGGGCAATTACACCACCCGAATGTACTTCCTTTCTATGGCGTTTACCGTTGGGGGGAGGGCCCGGGCAGGATTTGCCTCGTCTCGCCTTGGATGGAAGAAGGCAACCTCTACGACTATCTTCGTTCCCATGCTTCCGCAAATAAGCTGTTGTTGGTGGGGTGGAGAATTTCTACGATGACGAATTTACCCTGATCACATATTAGATTCAAGACGTGGCTTCAGGATTAGCTTACGTACACGATATGTGTATTGTTCATGGGGATTTGAAGGGGGTAAGTGTAATCTCATGAATTTGGCCGCTCATAGTCTGAACAACCTCTTCTCTAGGTCAATATCCTTGTCTCACGATCCGGTCGTGCATGTCTGGCAGATTTTGGGCTTGCATCTGTTGGCGGCTCTGAAGTCACCGGGCCCCCATCCCTAGAAACCACCGGGCACCGAGGCGCAACCTGGCGTTTCGAAGCCCCAGAGTTGCTCCTTCGTCTTAGTAAATCTAAGATACATAGGACAAGCGAAAGCGATATGTACGCATTTGGGTGCGTTTGCTACGAGGTAAGGGGGCGCATTCTCATGAGATGTAATTTTGACTGATGAGCGTAGATTGTCACTGGCAAAGTACCCTTCTTCGAATTAGACACACAATATGCTGTCATTCTTGAGATTCAGAAGGGAGGTGTGCCGACAAAACCGATGGAAGATGCCTTAGGTACATGCCAAGTGAGGGGCCTGACACAACATGTATGGTCACTTATGACGTCCTGCTGGAAGGAATGCCCAGGGGAACGACCAACAGCCCGCGAGATCCTTTCTGGGGCCTTGCTTAAGGATCTGCGGGATTCGCGTCCAAATGAACCGAGTACACACCCGTTTCCAGCCAGTGGAGATGCACCCGGTTCTTCTAACGATCCTACATTCCATCTCACTGCTGCAAGGGGGATTATAGAAAAAGTACGTCCATTCGAAACCCCCTAGTTTACGAGGCTGACCTCACCTTTCGCCCTGTCATAAGCTTCTTAACCTAGCGTAATCAGGTCTCTTCGCTTTTGATTTCCCCCGGAGGGAACTCGATTCGACCCGGAACGTCTTTCCCAGATTACCCCTTCGCTCTTCCGTACGCCTTCGCTTTGATGTCACCACTTTATGACTTTTCTTCGGATTTCAAGTATTGACCTTGATCACACACATATAAAGATGTATACATATTGAGACTAGATTATTATGGACATACCGTAGCCACAGTATTTAACAATGACAGGAGTTCCCATTCTGTGTGGAGTATGCATGTCAGGCTTGCTGAAGGGATCCTGTGTTTCTGGAACGTCCATAGCAGAGTTTGCCTTGAAACGGGCTTCAATGTGACGCTCAAGTTCTCAGAGGGCATCCCACCGACAGAAGTTAGAAGTTGTTATTATCCCATGAAAGAAACAAGACTTATGTGGGCCAGTCCTCAGGGCGGGGTATAAAAGAAGGTATATATAAGAGAAGCTGACCTTGACCGAGATCGGCACTGTGATATTTGATTGAGAAGGCACACCATGGGAATAAAGCACTTCCCCCGAGCCCTTCTCTCTTAGGTGTCTCTTAGCGACGCACTGCAATCCTGTAACCTTACCTCGATCGCCTACTATTTGAAAATGCAATGGTCCCGGCCGCTTACCAACACCAGGCTGCTCCTCTGCTCATGCAAACTATGACTTGAATATTTCGTCGTTGACCATAGACTTATGCATTGCTTGGTGACCGCCGTTCTGGTTGTACAATAACTCCTAATGGTTTACATAAACGAAGACGACGTCCCAACGGCTCGGAGTCTCAAGTGCTGTGCGATCGTGCTACAAGGCGATGTAACTACCAAACACACGTCGAAGTGTGGTACTGTGTACTTGGTTTCAGGTACCGTGAGTCGTCATGACCTGCTCCAAAGGCTGATCCATAATCAAAAAATTCGTGCAACTGGGGCTAAGGTGCGATTTATCTGTTGTTTGCATGAATTTTGGGCGGGTGGATCGTCCTAGGGTCTAGCTATGCAAATGTACACGCAGTTGACGTTCTGCTCTCCATGGTTCCGCATCGACCGCATTACCGCATGCAGGTCGTATGGTTGATCAGAGGGCGACCTTCTGGACAGCCTTTCCTCATACATGTCCGGTCTCCGCCTATCACAGGACTCGTATAGCATCCCAGAGGCACCGTTAATGACGACCTGTGTCTTAAGCCCGCCCTATTAAATCCCTCCGGTCTCCTTGGATCTCTCAAAGAACCCATGACGACCCAGAGAAAAGTCTACACTCTACGCCCCCCACCGGACGCTTTATATCAGCATGACCAATTACCCCCATTCGAAACGATAAAATCTGAGGTATATACCCAAGTACACTTTCACTTTGAGGATTCCTTGTATCAACTTCCGGGAGAGACACCCATTCTTGGAGTCCTGACCGATAACGAAAAGTTCTGGCTCCCGCGAGACTGCATCCTTAGGTATGTTGCTGTGCTATTGCAGGATTTTTTCCCCCAACAATCATGAGAGGTTCCTGAAGAGCACGAAGTGGGACCCAACCGCCACGATCAAGAGGATTCAAGCCACCCTCAAGTGGCGCAGAGACAGAAGAATATATTCCTTCCCGGATGCTCCGGGGGTTGAAACAGAGGTGCGCCTGTCGTCCTTCCGACATTTTACAAAATATCTTACTTTCGGTGGTGGTAGTGGTGGTGGTGTAGGCGAAGACAGGCAAAGGGATTTTATTTGGCTATGATACCCAAGGTCGACCTTCGCTTCATCTGATGCCAAGCAAAATACATGCCAAGGACGAGGCTGCTCAGCTCGAATTTTCCATCTTCATGTTGGAGCGTTGTATTGCTCTGATGCCTCCCGGTGTTCAGTGCGTATCTTCTCGGCTACATAGCTTTCGGTTGATCTGAAATGAATCTGCCACCACAGGACCCTGAACATCCTCATGAATTATGAAGAGTGCACGAAACAGCCTGTCATATCTCATACTCGCCGCTTGCTTGAAGTACTTGAAATCCACTATCCAGGGCGCCTAAAATATGTCGTCGCCGCCAACGTTTCTATATTTCGCCGACCCATTACCAAGTCTGTTCTGGTCCTTACCAACGGCCCGAAGTGTAAATTGAACCCCGACATATTCGAGGAAGGATTGTATAGGCCCGAAGAGATGATGAAACAAGGGTGGGGAGGAGCGATATATTTCACGTATGAATACGACAAGTACTGGCCTGAGCTCATCAGGTTCACGGATCAACGCCAGAAACTGCGGAAAGCAAAGTGGAAGCAGCTCAGCGGAACTGTTGGTATTCGAGAATGGGATTACAAACGAAGGTCATTCAGAAAGAGGCAAAGGTCGGAGCTTTCAAGCCCAAGCCTAAAACCTCCAAGGCTGCGGCACACAAGACTGCGGTTCGCAAGCCCCGGTCAAGCTCTGGTAATGAACTGCCTTGGAGTCTATCATCGATGGCCTTCTCAGGGTATGGCTCTAATGGATACGATGGCGGAGGAGGATACGGAGGCGATGGTGGGGGAGGAGGATATGGAGGTGACTGCGGAGGAGGTGGAGGAGGCGATGGCGGTGGAGGCGGGTGTTAGCATTTTTTTTTGTCGTCAACACCCATGCACAATATACCATTTAAACAAATTTCCTCCTCCCTGTGAGACGCAGCCGCGGAGCCCGCATACATCTAATGTCATTTTAGTGAACCCCTTCAATTCTCATCCATCTTGCCCATCTATTGCTCCCTCCCCTCTCCATTCCCAGTCCCCTTTTACATTTTCCAAATTTTATACCACTTTTTCCACAAACTACTGATCCCATGCGCCTATTGGGAACAAAAGCAGGGATCACAACCTTAGCCAAACTTCTAGAGAAATCGGGCACCTTCACCAAATCCGGGAGAGAACCACCCAAGTGTAACGGGCCCACGATTACAGCCGTTTCGGTTTAGTTTGGCCTATGTGATGGGCAATACTCGAAATACACAAAAATTCGGAAAAATAAGAAAATTGCCTACCTCTTGTCCACACCCTCCCTACACCCCCTGCATTATGAATTCGATATCACAATATACATGTAGAGACATTAGGTATGTCTTCTTTCACTCTAATGATTCCTGAACCTCCTCAGCCTCTCTACCAGTAGCCTGGCCACTATCCTCACCCTCGCTTGCATCCCAATCCCTTGCCTCATGGATGGCATCGATTTTGGAGTCGTTTGACGAGTTATAGTATTCATCATCCGGAAAGAAGTCGGTTGGGACTCTACGCTCCGAAGGGTCATATGGCAACATGTTACAGTCATTTGTCGTGGCTACCATTGGGTTTCGATGAACTGGCGACGTGTCACTGTCGAGATAGACAATTTTCTTATTTTTCTGAATTTTTGTGTATTTCGATCATTTTTGAGTATCGCCCATCACGTGGGCCAAACTAAACCGAAACGGCTGTAAGGACACTCCGCTGGACCACTTCCGATCGCGCGATTTCACTACCGGCCTCCTCTGGCTCTTCTGTGAACATTTAGACCGAGTGCGTTATGGCAACCCCACCTCGTGGAAGTCGTGGACCCCGATGGCCTTGGATCTCGCTGATTTAAAAGCCTGGATTGTGCGTTTGACCAGCACCCAGAAACGCCACCCCTTCCCATGTTCAACAAATTCCTCAAAGGTCTGTCTTTTGATCATAAGAATATATGGAAAAGTCTCCTTACCTGTGATTACTCAGTATTGTGAGCACTCCGAACTCGGTCTTGAACTTGTAATTTCTGATACGATTGATCTTAGCCGTCTGTTTCCCAAGATCTTGCGGGTATGACAATTATTATTCTTAGCATACTAGGGCGTTATTTAATATTCATCTTTTACAGAAATCTGGGACAGGCTCTGACCAGAATAGCCCAGGAGACTGCCAGCGGAAACCCTTTGAAGAACGAGCAAACTTCCACGACTTGATCGTGGACGTCATAGAGAGGAAAGACTTGACAAAAGACGATATTATCATCGCGTACGTCCAATGATATCTGATTCCGGAATTCGTATCTCATCCTATATTTATAAGTGTGATAGGTCCGACAGGCGCTGGAAAAAGCACGGCCAGTACAAAGAAATTGGATCCCCACCTCAATTTCGCGATAGTAGATACTGATCCTCACCGCAGTTCATTGAAGCAGCCACTGGCCTTCAAGGAGGCGTTGGTCACAACCTGGAGCCGTGTACGAGTGGGGTCACCGCCATCCGAGTCACTTTCATGGATGGAATCAGGGTCGTCCTGGTAGACACGCCTGGTTTTGACGATACATATTGCTCGGATCTGGATATCCTAGAGCTCGTTTCCCGTTGGCTGAAAAAAAC
>MU151699.1:3029-14671 GCA_015584085.1 Macrolepiota fuliginosa MF-IS2
TGCGCAGTAACTTGGCGAATACGGTCCTTGAACTGCTCAACTTGGGTGTCAAGGTGAGTGCCTTTCTTGGCCCGGTATCTTCTGACTGACCATCTAACACAGGATCTGGTCCGCTTTGACTACGTCGATGCTCCCGCTCCTGAGTCACTTATGCGTGCTCTTGAACTATTGAATTTCTTGGCTGCCATGAACGATGACGGAGAGATGACACCACTTGGAAAGCTTATGGCCGAATTCCCCCTTAACCCTCAGGTATGCCATGGAAAAAATCGTTCGCCACGTGCAATACTGATCCAATCTAGCTTGCAAAACTCCTGATTGCAAGTCCAGAATTCAAATGCAGTAACGAGATCTTAACGATTTCTGCCATGCTTTCTGTCCCCAACGTTTGGCTCAGACCGATCGACCACCGACACGAAGCCGATGCTGCAAAGGAGCTATTCATCGTCCCCGAAAGTGATCACCTTACCTTGCTCAATGTGTATAACCACCATATTCCAAGTTTCCATTTCATGTTGACAATATCGTGTACTAATGGTTCGTACAGACAAGCACGACAAAAACTGGGCGCGGACAAACTACCTGTCTGCGAGTGCGCTCAGGGAGGCAGAGAATGTCCGTGGACAATTGCAGGGTATCATGGAACGTCTAGATATCGACCTAGTCTCACACTCTGATGAGGCCAAACTGTTTACCAATATTCGGAAAGCTCTTGTATGTGGATTCTTCATGCAAGTCGCACACAAAGAGGGAGAGAAGGGAAATTATCTGACGGTCAAGGATAACCAAGTATGATCTCATCCACTGTAACTCTTTTCATATTGCTTATTTGTGCTGTTACAGATTGTTGGGTTGCATCCTTCTTGTGGGTTGACGACCCAGCCCGAATGGGTCATCTTCAACGAGTTTGTGTTGACTGCACGGCCGTACATTCGTACCGTGACTGAAGTAAGGCCTGATTGGTGAGTCCCCAGACTACCTACTGTGTCTCGGGCTACTAAGCGCTTGAAATAGGCTACTTGAGGATGCGCCGTTGTACTTTGATCCCAAGGGTTTCCCCGCCGGACAGACGAAGCAGGCACTCGAACGAGTACAGGCAAAGGAACTCGGAAAAATGCTGGCACGGTTGGATATCGGGGGTGGTAGTCACAGAGGGACACCCAGCAGTGGCCGCGAACGAGGAAGAAAGAAAGAGTTGTAGATGGTTCACCAGCTTCCATGATAAATGTAGCATTATTTGTTTTTCTTGTTATGATCACCCTGTATTAATACGTGAACGCTTGGACTTTGGTAATAGCACATCTCTGCATCGTTTGTATGTTGAGTGATCGAGTTCGATCACGCGAGATCTTTATGCATTCTCTGGTGGTTGGCGGGGATAAGTTCCTTTTGCTTCCACTTCCGCAACGAATCGTTCGAGTTGAATCTTAGATTCTTGAAGGAAGATCGCTAAGTATTGCAGACATACTTTAGAACGGGAGCCGTCTCCAGAACGCACTAGGGTAGATCAATTGGGCCCATGTTGTCTGTGGACATAAAACACGGTGTGTTTTCAGCCGGAAACAGTCTCGGTCCAGCAGATATCACTAAGGAGTGCAGGCACCTTGAACAACCCGTGCGCATGGTTTGGGACATTCATTGTCATTCAGTTTCCAAGAGATCTATTCATTACTTGCCCGTTGATGGTATTTAATGGGTATTTAATGGAGCATCCAATCTGACCCTCTGAACCAGTTCTAACATTAAGCTTATAAGTTGACAGGGACCGCTGCTGAATTTGAACGGAAGCGGCTTATGAAGTTGAGGTATTATGTCTCAAAGTAACAAGATATGCAGCCCGAAGCCCATGCAACTAGACAAGGTTTGAGTTATACGCTGAGGGAATTTATCATAAACCAATATCAATATGCATCAAATTAATATAACTAGACACCGTCTTTATCATAAACCAATATCAATATGCATCAAATTAATATAACTAGACACCGTCTCGAGAATCATCGGTCCCGGTTCCTAGTCGTTTGCGAGCATTGTCTTTTCGAATATCTTGAGCAATCTTATCCAGTTTTAATCGCTTCCTACAGCTATCTTCGACAAACCGCGCCTTGGGGTTTCTCATTCCACGCCCCAGTCTTTGCTTTACTATCGCAACAAACCCAACTTCGCTCGGATTTCGCGCAATTTTGTCCAAAAGCCGTTGCCTAGTTGTCATTTTACTGAGAACACTGGCAGGAGGCCCTTTCCGAAGTTTCCTGAGAAGTGAGGGCGTGATTTCTCCACGCAGTTCACGTAGATGTTCCTTGGTCTTGTTGAGGACACGTTCTTTCCGAGCGGCTTTGAGTTGGTCGAGGAGGGGTTGTGGGTATGGCGTTCGTGCGCGTGCCGTGCCAGAGTCAAATGCCGTCTGCATGAGGTCCATTCCCTCCTGGTACGGACTCACTGTCAGGCGTTTGGGTCAGACAAGAGGAATCAGGGGCATGTTTGAAGGTGAAAAAAACGTACACCAGTCATCGAGACATCCACTAAAGACACCATCCTTTCGCAGCTGCGGTGGAATTTTCTTCTGTGCCGCTTCCTCTGCGCGAGCGTCAATCTTGAGGTCAGAAATGGTCTCAAGGTATGTCTGATGTCGTTTAATCCGCCGTTCGTTTGCTTCATATCGCCAACGTATCATTTGCGAAAGTTTCGTGGGCTGGTTAATCATCCGCGGGAGAGGCTTGTGGTATATGGAAGAGGGGAAGTAGCCGCCAGTTACAATGGGCCGATAACGCAGTTTGGCGCGCCAGACCTATTGTGTGTCAGATATTGGGAATTTTGAAAGTTGGTAGTGAAACGGACCAGTTCTTTAGCGGCGAGGTAATTCCAGTACTGTTTCTCACAACGGACGTCTATAAGATTCGAGTAGCGAGTAAGAAGCACCCGAAGCCGCGTGTCGCCTGCATTAGCGCGCCGAAATATGTCTAGGTACTGTGCAGGAGTGTTCATGAATTCGAGGGCAGACAGACCAAGAAAAGATATACTTTGTAACCCTGGTGGAGTGCATTTCGCGTCTTTTCGACACTTGTCAAATGTTTATTCCATTTCCATAGGAGGCGTATACGAAAGTGAATCTAGCCTTTCGAAAGGTGATGTTAACAGTGGGGAAAAATTGGATGGAAGACTGATACGAACGGCATCGGTCGGGGCCTCTCGCAGAAGGTTTCTGTAAAGTTTAAGAGTCGGGGTTCTGTGTGCAGGAATATTCCAAAATGGCGTGCGAGGTCGAGCGCGTTGTAGAGGTTGGAGCAACTCCCGTATGGATTCGCGCGTAGGCGTCATGGACAAGAAGCAATCAAACAAACAGACGCCCACAACCGAAAGTGGGACACAGCCACAGCAGCTAAACATGACAATTCACAGATCATCCACAACTACCATATTCTGGCCCCTAGGATTGACACAGAAATCTGGTTTTTGCTATGGCTGGAGAAGACCTGCGTGTTGTGTAGCCGGAGTTCTGGACACAGAGACAGTAAGTTTCTTTCACTGCGATTCCTTCCCCTATAATCATGCCTTTGTAGGAGGAAGACGCAGCTCGTGTGCTCGAGTCTGCATGTACCGCACCAGCATGGCGCGCCTTACGGGACTCATGTGAAGGAAAACCAGAAATATTAGCGTACTGTGAATATGACGCACGAAAAGACAAATTAAGGATCGTGTCCTGGTGCGCAGACACTTATTTTGCCTTTCTGTTCATACCCTCATCCGAATCTAGGAAAACTCAGCCCACTCTGATATTATACCATCGGCACCCCTTGAGCTCACTGAGGTTCTACGCCTTCGATACCACCCTCTTTGCCCCCCTTCCACTAGTCACTGCCAACAATAGCCCTTCAAATGCATATTTGGACTCGCAAACCCGAGATTTCACTCGACCGTCTCGACCAGGGCTAGAATCCGCATTCAACCAGACGACGCTCAACCAATTCAATGCCTCAAAGCTCTTAGAGGCTGTCATTACCGACTCTTCGGCCCGTATGCTCCCAGCAACTGCCGCCATATTATTCTCGATCAGTGCCCTCACCACTCTCCTCGCCCAGCCCATCCATACCCTCTCCCGCATCATCAAATCAACTGGAAAAGTCCCAGTCACCCCCTTATCATCTCTCAGCGACCTCTGCGCCGTGGTACAGCAAATCGACGTCCGCATAACCCAAGCCGAATACTTCGTCACCGAAATCCCGCACCTCCGCAACCGTGGCGAGTCGGACATTACAAACTACGCTGCTCGCTACACCAGCTTTTTCAATACTATTTGGACGATCCTCAACGACATCACATTTGGCATGGCATTCGGTACATTCTTAATCGAAAACGCCTCTCCACTCGCAGAAATCACAAATACACTCCTTCATAAATACCTCATACACGATCTCATCTATACCCTCCTGTGGCTCGACTCCTGGCCGGCTGGTCTCAAGCTAAACACAGAGCTGAGCCAGTTCTATTCCCATATGTTTGTTAGTCTTGTTCGACTTTGGGAAAAGGGGCTTGGGCAAGTCACCCCTCATACTGCGGGGATCATATACGTACTTGGCGTGATGAGTACGCTTGGTGGAATGTCGCTCGCCATCTCGGCAGTTATGGACCTAGTGGCCATCTCTACTGTGCACATATACACATGCTATTTCTTCACTGGGCTGATATATCACCGTATGTTGAAGACGGCAGGTTCATTGTGGAATCTATTTCGCGGTAAGTTGGGTCCTACATGTACTACTACGGAGTGATGCTGACGCATGTTTTAGGCAAAAGATATAATGTCCTGAGGAATCGAGTCGACTCTTGGGAATACGACATGGACCAACTGTTGTTCGGGACTATCCTATTCACTCTCCTAGCGTTTCTTTTCCCAACCGTGCTCGTGTATTACGCGCTCTTTGCCATTGTACGTTTCCTTCCCCACTTTCTGTCTCATACCCATACTCACCGTTTCTCAGTCGCGTTTTGCCATCCTTCTACTACTCGCAAGCATGGAATTTCTCCTAGCACTCGTCAACCACTTCCCACTCTTTGCTCTCATGTTAAGCGTCAAAGACCCCTGGCGGTTACCTGGTAAGCAACTCATCTTCACACCGAGCGTCATCCCCTTTTTATCAAGTAATCAAGGTGGCGTATACTTCCTGCCGAAAAGCTTCAAAGGAAAGAAAGGTAAGACCAATACTCATCTCGTGATAGAGGTATGCGTCGATTTTGCATAAAAAGTTAGAATATTCACTAACACCGCGCTAGAACCAGGCCGTTCCTTTGTCCCTTTTATTCTTCCAATACAGTATGTTTTACTCCTGTTCTCCGATATGTGCTCGTACTGATGTATAACCTTAGTGGAACTGTCAAAAATCCTCGCAAGACACTATAATCCCTTGAGGTTGGCCTGGTGCCTGCTAAAAGGCGAATACCTAGGGGGCATTTCGCGTTACGAAATGAGATACAGTAACACTGGCACTTCCAGGGCTCCGGCAACTTGAGCTGCGCGCCAGTGGGGGTGGTTGGAGAAACGAGCAAATGGTTGGGCCCCAGCGGTATACGAGGGGAAGGGAACTTGGGGAAGGGCATACGGGGGCGGAGCGGAGTCTGGAGTGTATGTTTATGGCCTGAGGGAGGGAGGGCGTTCGGTCTTGTTGATCAGCTGCGTACCGTCTTTGTGCTCTCCGATGGCAACAAGAAGACAGGTCCGGCGCATCCCCGACCTCTCATTACACGACGTATCTCCCCTGCGATCGAGGACTACGCAAACATTCATCATTGCAAATATCCACAGCCTATGGCACTCCCTAGGTTTTTCGCCCCATTAATCGAGTGGATGAAATCGTATTGCCTCTAATAAACCATGCACATATTATGACTGAAGCGGCTCCACTGCGGCGCCGAGAATGTCGATTTCCGAGATCAAGACGCGCAGGGTGCGGACCGGAGGCCCCCACGCGCAGACTAAACCTGGACATTGGAACACGATGGCGGGCCAAGTCATAATATTGAAGTTGCCTTTAACGCAGTGACTATGACAGGCGCTATCCTTCGCATTCGCATTTCGCCTACCCAGCGCCAGAGTTCTGGTCTCCGTCGCTTCTTTACTTTATTTGACTAGCTTCAATTGATAGCTTTGTCGCCGCCTACTTCCTGTTTGGTCCACCCACTGCCACGCGACGACCAGTGTCATCTGTACTATAATAACCACACGGTAACGTGTCTCTTGAACCCTGTAAATAGGAAGAGCCAGACGTCATGGGTTTGCTTCCCGACTACTGCAATAATATTCTGGAAGACAGTCGATGAACCGCTAAAAATAGTGTATATATGGGTACCACACCGATACATGGGATTGCATGCATCACTGCCGCCCCTGTGGTAATTGGTTCCGAGACCCAGATGTACATGAGAATAGGCGACGAAGAGACATGATTCTAGAGGAGAAGAAATCGTCCCTGATGGTTATTAGAGGAAGGATTTTCAGGGTGGTAAGGAAACTCACAATGTACGCATGAGGAAGTCAAGGCTCTCTTCGCACCGTATTCTATCGGAATCTGACCAGTGTTCATCTTGTCTGATGTGGTGTATAGGGGTGTTGATAATGATAAAGGTTGTTAGAAGGCGGCACATATCAAGGCTATGATACTATCTCCTCCGGGACACATCGGCTCTAATCACTGCCAGGACTTGCATTATAAAACAGCCAGTAGACAAACCCGGTTAGATCCAACAAACAAGAAATGAAATTACGTACAATCAAAGGACAATGTTCTCGTGGGACAGAGTTTGGAAAAATAGCCTGAGCGAAAGGAAGGTCAAAGATCAAAATGATGGGTTGATGCTGTGTGAGAGCCAACACACTATATAGCCCACACCCAAATCTCAACGTCATCTTCCCACTCACCCACTACACTCTAAACCGTCATGAAGAACAAGAACAAGCAAACAAAATTCCCCGTCGTACGTCTCTCTCTATCACCACCACCAACCCATGTAAAATCTAACACGCAGAGACGCCCAGGCACGAATAAAAAAGATCATGCAAAAGGATGAAGAAGTGGGCAAAGTCGCTCAAGCGACTCCCATCGTCATATGTCCGTACCCTCCCCCTACTCAACTCTCAACTCAAACTCACACACACGCGCGCACGGAAACAGCTAAAGCCCTCGAACTATTCCTCGGCCTCCTCATCGACGAAGCAAGCAAAGTAACCACAGAACGCGGGTCCAAAAAGGTCGAAGCATATCACTTGTGCGTCCCTACCCAAATACAGCTACACACACACACATCTCACACCATTCCCTAACAGAAAACACGCAGTAGATACGACTGAAATGCTAGACTTTCTCAAAGAAATCGTCGAAGCTGTCCCAGATCCAAGCGCAGGCGGTACAATTGACCTAGAAGCCGAAAACGCCGACGGGAAGAAGAAGCGCAAGTCCAAGAAGGCTGCTGCGGCTGCGGCTGGTGGTGGTGATGCTGGTATGGGCGATGGTGAAGCGCCAGCGCCGAAACGACGGAGAAAGAAGAAGGCGGATGCTGTGTTGCCTGATGGTGAAAGCGGCGCTGGTGTTGGTGTTGGTGCTGGTGCTGGTGCAGGGCGGGGTCGTGGTAAGAAGGGTACGACGAGTCAGATTCCAGTTGAGGATGGAGAGGGAGATACGACGATGTATGATAGAGATGAGGATGAAGTAGAGGAGGACCGTGACTCTGGATACGCTGCGCGGCGAAAGACACCCGAAGACGATGATGATGATTGGCAAGACTAAAAAAGATGTATATTACAGTATTTGTATGGGTATTAGACGAGCTCGGCTTCGCCTCGTGCGATTAGGTGTTCGACGACGGAAAAGGGCGTCAGTGAGATATGGCCTTTGAGCATCTCGTGCCGTGTTCCGCTGTGTAGTTGTCAGCCTGGTTGAACCAAAACGACGGCCGCGGACGTACTCGGGCAGAACGACAGGTGGACAGTCCACGAGTGCATGGACGAATACAGGCCGTGTCACATCAGGAGCGCTCACTGCAACACATCAGCACAGGAACACAAAAGTAGAATAAGGACATACCCATAGGAGGCATATAATACGGCGTCTCATCGTCCAAATGTCTCTGCGGCTCTGGCAACGACTGCAGAACACTAAAGTTGAAATGTCTGTCTGTGAGATCAGCATGACGACTGGCGTGGTCGCGTTCAGCAGCAGTCAGGCGCGTCTGGATGTCCGCATTCGACGTGATATACCGCGCGTATTTCTCAATCTGTCCAATACGATGAAGTCTATAAATTCTGCGGTTGGTGTGAGAAACAGACCTTGAAGAGGCGGGTGCGAACGTATGACCTGACGATAAACTTGACGCGTTCGATATCGAGCTGGACGAGTGTGATCCTCAGATGTTCATCGTCAGACGTCGAAGGGTCCCCTCTGAGCAGCTGCACAGCGTCTGACTGTCTAACACCGATCAACAAAAGCCACTGGTGGAGAAAGGCAATACCTGCCTACGCAGATGGTCAAGGATGGAAGATAACAAAGCCTCTTGAGCTGGAAGAATATCAGGGGCATGTCGTTCATTAATCCAATGTCTTGTGAGTTGTTCCAGGGGAGAGTCTGGTTCGGTGATATCGACGTCCATGATCAAGAGATTAATTTAAATAAAAAAATGATGCGCCAAGGAATCCATTTATAACACGACAACCGACGACCAGCACCCCTGCCCGCACAGAAACTTTCTAAACCCCAATTGACGCCCAGAGCCCTGAACCATGCTCATCTAATCTGGAATCACTGCACAAATTCCCATTCGCTGGACCCTGAACCTCCATTTCTTCCTACCACCACCACCACCACCTCCCCTCGATGCCAAAATCAACCACTCCGGCTGCCTCTCAGACCACACTCGTCTCCACCACGACCCGCGACCGCACGATTAACTTTGCACCGACGCCCTCTGCATCGCGTTCAGAGCTCGACCATGGCACCAGCACCAACCCTCAGGGACCACAGCAACAACCTCAACAACCACAACAACCACAGCAGCAGCAGCAGCCGCAACAACAACCGCAGCAACAACGACGCCCTCACATCCCTCGCGCACTCTCTCTCATCCCAATAAAACTAAACAGTAACGTCCCCCCTCTCCCGATCCACAACCGATAACAACCAACACCAACACACATATATATAACCCCCACCCACAGATCTCCCCCGCAAAGAAGTCCTCATAGCCGAAGCCGAACAAATCCTCTACGACTCTCAATCCTGGAAACCCAGCAAATCCTACAACGGGATCCAAACGCACACGCACACCTTACTCACCTACTCTGCCTCCGTCGCACACCTCAACGCCCTACCAGCATCAACCCCTCTTCCCGCAGTCGAGACGCCCTGGTACTGCGTCTCCCACGAGTTCCCCAGCACACCCCCACCGGACCAAAACACGCATAGCCCCACACCCACGCTGTATACCAAACTCTGGTCCAAGATGAGCAAGGACAGAATCCGCAATCAGCCCCAGTGCGAGTTTTTTCCTTTTTTCTGTGTGTGTGCCCTCTTGTCTTTAGTACAATACCGATGATTCCGTTGCGGTTATGGCGTCTTTTTTTGTTGGTGTCGTTTTTGGTTTTTTTTTGGGGGTTGTTGTGGGTTTTGTGTATAGGTACACACCGGAGATTACGTCCGTGAACGATATCAAGACACTGTCAAGATCGCAGTCTATTTGGTCCGTTTCATACGACTTTGGCTCGCCCTTGTCGCCGCGCGTTTTCACGATGTTGCAGGTTATCAAGTTAATTGATACCATCCCTGGAGGCAGGACCGGGTACGTGCCCCCTTCACACAACACACTCTCATTGCTGACTTTTTCCATAGAATTGCGATAACAATCCCGGTGGATCTCAAAACCCCGTCAGAAAACCTCGCCGTACTCGAAGATCTCGGCGTCAAAGGTCGCTTCGTCACCGCCGAACACTTAAAGGAATACGACGGTGGCAAGGTCATCGAGTGGCGCAGAGTCATGTGTGGCGAGTTTGGCGGCCTCGTGCCCAAGTTTTGCGTGCGGCGGTCTATGCCCGAAAAGATGGCTCAGGTCCGTTGTTTACTTTCTTTTTTTCTTTTCTTTTCTGTTCAGCTCTCACAGAGGTTTTTTTTTAGGATGCACAACGGTTTATACAATGGGTTCTCGAGTCGGAGGGTACAGAACAGCAACAGCAGAAGGAACAGGAGGTGGAGCCTAAGCTTGAGGGAAGGCCTCGACAATGAATGCGGGGTTAGATGGCGTTGTTCTCGACCAGTTTCCCGCATATGATGTACTTGTTTGAGAAATGCTCGATCCAGCCTGGTAGAGCCCGCTCTTTTAGTTACTTTACGCTTTTTGTGTAATAATACCCCGCACCTTTCATGTTGTCACTGGATGCCGCGAGTATTGTGTTAGTATTCAACGAGGGTATGTGTGTTGATACGCACATTTCCTCTGGTCGGAGGTCCTCGAGTTTATCGAGCGGCTGGTCCACCGGCGTCAACATTTCTACAAGACAGACGCTCAACATCCGGCGCTTAATAAATACTGACGCAACAACTCACCAAGGTCAAAACTCTGCTTCGCCATACCCCTCGACGCATCCCTCCCCGCAAAATTCCCATACATCCCATCTACATTAATTACCCCCCATAAATCACCACACACAACAAACAAACAAACAAAAAAACCCCCACTCACTAGGTCCATAAAAGTTCCTTCCACCAGTCACATCAAACACCGTCCCATTAATCGCCAACAAAATCCTCCCTCCATCTTTCCCATCGAATGGCTCCAACGTCTTGGGCGTGTATATCTTGAAGAGCACGGTGGGTGGGTGCGCTTTGGGCATCCATGAGTAGCCTGCTTTGAATTCGTGGGCGGCTGTGGTGGGTTTGGAGGGTGCGGGGGGAAAGATGATGCGTTGGACGGAGTAGAGGATGTATACGAATAGTGCTGTGTTTACGGGTGTGCCTAGGTCGAAGGACATTGTGGAGGAGGGCTAAGTAGGAGGTGTGTGATGTGTGACTTGTCACGGAGTATGGCTTGTTGCTATTATTACTCTCAGGGGCTTTTTTTGGACGTTCTTCGGCTTCGAGCGCGGGCGTTTGTTGAGGCGATAGCTGGTGGCCACGAAGCAGCACTTATCAGACTCATCTCTCCTTCAAAACCACCATGAAGAAGGTTGGCAGATTCTTTGACCGATTTCTTTCAACACCCCGCGCGGATCCCTTGGATCCCAAAGCCTCCACGGATGGTTCGTAAATCTTTGTGTATGTTGGGGGTAACTGACATCAATATCTGGACAGACTCGCTGCCGGCAGTTGAATCATCTTCTACTCTAAGTCCGTCTTCCATACCCTTGGCTCTAGGTGCACAAATCAGCCCAAACGCAGGCTTTTTTCATACTACTGTCAGAGTTCAATTATTTCCCCCCGGCTCCAAATCTAAATTCATCCATTCACTTGACAGAGTAGTTTTGTGATTAACAATCCCGTCATGATAGATAGTACCCCCCGTGAAGTCACAAACCAAGGTACGCAAACTTTTGTGCATGTTAAGTATTTTATTTACTGACGTCAACGCCTACACAGCATTCGAGTACCTTCGAGAAAAGAGGATGG
>MU151700.1:0-13424 GCA_015584085.1 Macrolepiota fuliginosa MF-IS2
GGATAGCAGTTCTTAGATGAGGTGGGGGAAGAAGGGCGATGAACGTTAGTCTCTTGGGGTTGATGATGTGTCGAGTTGTCACGTGGTTCTCGGGCGAGAATAAACACCTCGCTCGCTTCACTCGCTAGGTGTGCCACCTATGCCCGCATAAGCTTGGTGCGTCTCTCCGATTCATGGATGTAACCAGCTAAGATTGACTGACTTCGAGTCCTCCATAGATGCAATCGCTACCAAAGAGAATATTAAGTATACACGACAACATGTCAAGTTCATGCACCGGAAGTTCTCTACCTCTTGTCTTATCTTCTCCCCCGTTGTGTTCTCACCACTACCCATCATAGTTAGCACACGCCTCGGTTTTCCCTCACAAAGGAGCACTGTCCTCGGCGTTCATGGGCCGTAATTGCGAAGGCCTTCCAGAAACCCAGTGTTCAATCCTAGATGATCACAGGTATTTTTATTGATAAACGTCTCCATAATTCAACAAAGTGCATCTAGGGTTCCGGAGAACATCCCTTATGGGAGTATCCTAAATCCTCGACGTTATTAAAAATCCTCTTCCTATACCCGAACAGAAAGAAACGTTTCTCATAAGGTGCTCGGGAACGGGTATGTGGCTACCACCAATCCGCCTCCTTGAAGTAATTGTATTCTTTGCACTATCAGCACAGAGCACGAACTTGTGACTGTGAATGGCTATATCAAGCCGTCAGAGTAACATCAGCACAAGTACAACGGTACTACACCGGATAGAGGACACTCATTTGGCGTCCAAATCTCTCACAATGTAAAAATAGACGTCATACTAATTACCTCAACCGGTCCCGATAACTAAGGGATAGAAGGATATTCCCGTCCTCCAGAGAATGACCGGTCCGTGAGGTTGAAGTTATTCTACAAGGCCAAACAATTGAGGTATAAAAGTTCTCTAAGTGCGCCATTTCTTGTCAGGCTAAAACACGCTCCAGCCCCTAGAGAAATGGCTTCCGCATACAGTTACACACGCACCTTAATCCCCAAATTTTCAACCATAAACGTCAGCACTCAGTTCGTTTTGCTCGCCGTTCTAGCTATATCCACCACCTATATCCTCTATGGAGCGTATCGCAAGCACAAGCTTCTCGATAAGAATGGCAACCACATTCCTGCTGGTCCTGCTGGCTTTCCAATCATCGGTAAGCATTCCGTGACCTGCACACCGTGAATCCCGTTTCAAACAAATACAAGGCTCGCACCCATACCTCGTTCGCAACCCAGAGTTTGCCCTTGACCGCTGGGCCAAGCGCTATGGACCCTTGTACTCAGTCTGGCTGGGTAACAACCTGTTTATCGTTGTTTCTGACCCCAACATTGCGAAAGACTTGATGGTCACCAATGGCGCCATCTTCTCTTCGTGGAAGGACATGTTCGTCAAGACTAAGCACATTTTCGCCGGCCGTGGAGTCACCACAACACCTTATGATAACACATGGTAAGATATCCACATATATTAGTTCCTGAGAAAGTTGACTAACGCCATGGCAGGAAGAAACACCGCAGGATTGCAACCTCGTGGATTAACAAGGCCGCCATTGATGGCTATGCTAAAGTCATTGATCATGAGGCGACCGCGCTCGTTCATAATCTATATGTTTATGGGAAAGCGAAGGGTCAACCGGTCGACCCCCGAAAACATGCTGGACGGTGCTCGCTCAACACCATGTTGGCGATCACCTACAGTATTAGCACAGACTCAATTGACCACCCGTTGGTTGCAAGTGGCCTCAGAATGTCCCGAGAGTTCATGTTGGTATCCCCACGCTTGTTTTATCTTCGCTCAATTTAACTCTGTGGGATGGCCTCATCTAGGAACTGTACAGGACCGATGTCGAACTTGGTCGACTTTGTGCCCCTCCTCCAGCACCTTCCAAACAGCATGACCACCCGTGGTATGAACCTCCACAAGGATCTAGTGAAGACCTACGGTGGTATGCTTCGAGAGGTTGAGGCGCGGATGAAACGTGGAGAGGACGTACCTGACTGCCTCGCCAAGACCCTGGTAGAGATCCGGGGGAAAGAAAGTCTCGACTTCCTTGACATGGCAATCCTGTGCAGTGTTTTCATGATCGCTGGCGTTGAAAGTGTGAGTACTTCTAGTTTCGACTACGTCCCGACAACTTATTGCTATGCATCTCGTTTTCAGACGGCGTCCATTATGCAATGGTTCTTGGCCTTGATCCCATCCCATCCACACGTCCAGCAAAAGGCACATGAGGAATTGGATAGGGTCGTCGGTCGTGACCGGTTACCTACGATCGAGGATCAACAGGACTTGCCGTACATCCGTGCAATAATCAAGGTAAGAACCATGTCTAATGAAACATGTTGTATTATTGGATACTGATCAGGTCCGTCCCTATTTTTATCCCTGATGTTTAATAGGAAGTTGAAAGGTGTTACAACCCGTTCTGGCTTGGCACTCCCCACGTCAGTACCGAAGATTTCACGTATCAGAACCAATTTATTCCCAAGGGCACGCCTGTGGTGATGAACACTGTAAGTCGGCGTTATCATTTCTGATTACCGATTACCCTGAGCTCTGATGACTGTCATAGTACACCATGCACCACGATCCCGAAAGGCACTCTGACCCCCATACTTTCAACGTGAGTTCATGAGTTTTCTATTTCCCGACACACCTTAGCTAATCCACTGCTTGATACAGCCCGAGCGCTACATCAATGAGACGACGTTGACACCTGAATCCGTCAACCGTGCAAATCTCTCTAGGGGGGACCCCTTATTTGTAGGGTTACTGAGGAGTACATCGGCTGCCTGGGAAAATAACGTCCGGAAACCACGAAGACTGGGATCAAGCACATCCGCCAAGCAGCTATCGAGGTAACCTGGATGCGTCATGATACGTAATCGGTGATCCCAGTAATAGTGATAATCTCTCTTCCTCCTGAAGAATAGTTGCCGTCCAAATTGATGTGAAGGTCCGTGATCTATCTTGTATGTGATGACGAAGAGCGCTACCTGAAACAGAGATTGCAGGTCGTGTTGGGAGTTGTGTCGTTGCCCAAAGCCCCACCGACCTACGCCATGCAGGATAAAGCCAGGCGTACACTATTTTGTTTGGTTGAGGTATCAGAAGCATTTGATACATGGCTGGGGTAATACTGACCACATTGTCTGGCATGCGGTGGTCGGATGAAACTCACTTTGCGAATTCAACGTCAATGAGCTTTCCTTTCTGGTTGGAGTAGGATGTTGTCAGGACTAGTGTCCCTATGGACACAACCAGCGAGGAAGAGGAAGACGAGGGCTACAAAGGACTTCAGCATAAGCCCTTGTGTTCTTGGAAATTACACACCCACGCGAACATCCAGAAGAACCCTGAAGGTAGTAACAAGATCAGGGACGAGATGCAAATCCCGACCCAAATCTGCGTAGACAATGCGATATTGTGGACTCACTGGTTGCAAGGGCCACCCATCGATGTTGGGAATATTTGTAAATATTCGATTCCTCTGATTGTTCTGCAGCGGATACAGATCCACATGGGTGTTCGGCGCCGATACCAATTCCGAGCAGAAATATAAGCTATTCTGTATTTTGCTTGTCAAAAGGATATGCAAGCGACATGCACCTTATAGCGCTCAACATTGCTAGCATCCCACTGAGGCTCCCATGAGCCCCGGCGGAAGCAGCAGAGAGGAGGGCGAACACAACCACGATTCCGGAAGCAGCCATCTGCGAAGATAATGTTGTATGATTTTGTGAATTTGCTCTGCGCCGTACCATGCCAAATTTCCTTCCGATTTTATTAGATAGCTACCCTGTCAACTGGTCAGCAAGTCTAATGTGTACGGACACATGATGATCATGCGTACCAAAGAGCAACACTCCGACAATGGTTCCAGCAAAAGCAAGACTTCTTACAGTTGTGCCGTAGTTGTTTGCTTCAATTCTGTCCGAGCCGTAGATCCGAGTGAGCACTAGGTGTAATCAGCAATTAGTAGAACCAGTTAAGAACAAGGCCCTACGAGTATTAACTATGCAAGGGTTAACGCACTAAAGGACGAGAGGGAGGGGCGCACCATTATTTATTACACCATTGGAATAGCCTAGCATATTTGGTTCAAGACTTCATCGGATGAACCCACAGTGGACAACACACCATCAGAAAACAGCGCAGTGCCACATCTGCATAATAAAAATATCAATTATCAAAATAAACGTATCAGTCTCCCTACATACGCAAAGATCAGCGAAACACCCTTCAATCGGTTTTTGAAGGTTCTCATCTTGTGCAAGCCATAGGATAGGGGGCGCTTCAACAAGGGAGCTAAGTGAAACTGAGAGAACTTGCGGGGGTTCACGCAGGGAGGGTCCAACAGATGCTGCAATGCGTTTAGTATTTGTGCCGATGCACCAGAAACCACAGCTAAGGCCTGACGACCCTAGTCAGACTGCGAAATAGGTATTAACACTGACACACCCAATTAGGCGAATCCCCACACAGCTGTCAGGTTTCCTGAATTCGAAGCTGGCGAAGTGTTCGTGTAAATATGTGCCTCCAAAAAAGTATACGAATAGCACACACGTGGGTGAATAGACGAACTGGACCTTCCATCACGAAAGGAATAAACTGTTGAAAAGGAAGGTCACTGACCGAGAAAGCAACATGAATTCACACCTAGGAATATTTTGACCCACGGCGGAGAGGACATCTAGCCCGGGGTTGGGAAGCGTATATGGTCTGGTCGCCTATTCCGCCATATGTTCGCTTCGGACCTCCGCCAATGATTGAAGATTGGATAACAGGGCGAGGACGAGTAATAAAGGAACCTCTTCGTGACATCGAAGCCGCCCTCCCCCCAGGCCATTCGAACCAAAAAAAAACAGGAGTTGAGGCATTCACAATGACATGGTCGACATAAATAGCCCACCTGAAGTTCGATTGAAGGCCAGGTAGACTGGTTAATATTATAATTGATGAAGCTCCCCCGCATTGGAGCCGCTCCTTGAAACCCATAGCATCTGTCTTGGGCCATTGGGATGAATGAGGGGAAATAAACTTATATTAGGATAGCAACGATGATGATGGTGAGCAAACGAATACATGTGCAAGTAGGGTCCGAGAGATCAGGAGCCGCCAAAATCCAGGTTTGCGAGACCAAGGGGAACGCAAATAAGATGTCCGCCGTGTGTCCGGCTCATCATATGGTCATTCATGAGTAAGGGAGGGTAGAAGATTTTGATGTAGATGTCTTGGGCGCGTAGCTAAGGTGTGACTAGTTGAGATGTAACTTCGAGGGAGGTTGAAGGTCTAAGGGCAGGTAGTAAGAACGGGTTTGCTAAATGATATCATGTGACACTCACAGGGCAGGAATTAGAGGCATTCATCGGTATCCATCTCTTACCAGGTACAACACTGAGCTCCAATTCACTAAGTTCACGGCCAGAGTCGAGAAAAGTCAGAACATGGTACTGAGGGAAAGTTCCGGTACATTGATCGCTAATAGCCCAATCGCACTGCTGACCAAGTGCGTCCCTCCGCGTCCCTTGGTCCTTCATATCGTCACCACCTGGTGACCCCCATCGCCCACCCGCGTCCACTACGCACACTCCACTGACACAGTCAATCTATTATCACATGTAATCCAAAACACAGGGTAACCAATCCGTTATGATAAACTGCACTTTATGCTTTCGTCATAGTTACAGTGCAGCCCTACCCATAACCCCTCAATAAATTGCTTCCGACTACCAGGTACAGGGCTATTATTGCGATGAGGTATGAGTGGGAGTGGTAGACGTTGAGGTAGTATATGCCTGTGATGAAAACCCTACCACAAAATTCAGTTTTACAAACCGGTTCCAGTTAATACACACGCACCGGGTAATTTGTAAACTGCCAGAGGCAAGTTAAAGCCCGCCCCTGCCAACACTCCAGTCCCGATAACCTGGTTTGGAGGACAACCCTAAGAATATCGGCTGAACCTGGGATGATGATAGCATATTTGGCGCTAGTAATCGGGGACTAGGACCATCTGCGACGTTCGTCTAGGCACCCAGACTAGCCCTGGCCGTTGTTGGACAGCAAACGGAGAGGGTAAGAATACACTAGATGTGGGGGAGGAGGTGAGGGGATTGATCCGGGGGGCCAATCGCGTGTAAACAATATTGTTAAACGGGAATTTGTCGAGGAACGATTGAGGATAGTTGCATTTGTTGGTTATGTTCCTCATTCCGTGCCGCACGTCTTTTAAAACATATGGAAGAAGGATCTTTCGCACAGGTCAGTATAGGGGCAGGGCATAGCGGCAACGAATGACACTCGCCCCTGACACCATCCAGATATATGACTGAGTACGGAGGGCTGGACATTTGACCAAACCTAGCTTTGAATTATATTGTTGAGGTCCAATTCACATGTACTATGGAAATGAACGGGGCCGATTAGTGATTACACAGAGATGAGGATTCGAGATCATATACCTCACCAAAATTCACAAAGTCGTTCCTTCTGGTCCACCTGAAGATCCCCAGTTTGCCAGTATCCCCATCAGCACACTAGAACCGTTGATGACCCAGATTTTACGGCTTAACGTTGTTGCTATGATGGCTGAAAGAGCAGAGTCCATGGCGCGTGAATGGTGGGGATGGCCGCTAGAGCAATAATTTAAATCTAAAACTCCGAACCATCCCTTGAGGTTGATGGAACCATCCAGCATCCCCGTCCGCTTCATCCAAAAACAAGTACGGCCAGCTCATGGAGTTCAGGAGACCAAATTTACGGAAATTAATGCGCACACACAAGATATGGCCCAGCGCGCAAGAGAAGGAAGCACCAACTAACATGAGCAGGTCAGAGCCTTCATTGCGCAACGCATCAGCTTTCATCGTTGCAACCCGGAGTCGTCGCAATTGCAAACCAGATGCCTGAAAGTCATGGCACTCAAGAATACTTGGCTCCTAGTAGGGATGTTTTGGACCAAAAATTTCCCGGCATTGAAGCATTCGGCAAGCGACTGGAGGCTGAGGGCGAACCAGGATACTTTTGGGAACTCGATGATGAGACGAAGGCAATGGTTCGGAAATGCCTCAAGGACAGTCTCTATAAAGACTATTTTGTCACAATCGCTTGCCAACACATAGGTGAAGCATCCAAGCCAGTTTCGAACAAGTCAAATCATAAGGGTCGACCACGAGGGGAGAAATACTGGTGTTATGAGCATCTCGAGGAGAAAGAAGCCTTCGGTAAGCCACGTCAACAACACCGCATTGTCTACGCAGATTTGGGTTGGGATTTGCATCTCGCCCCTGATCTTATTACCGCCTCCAGGGTTCTTCGCGATGTTCGCATGGGTGCGTAATTGCCAAGGACACAGGGGAATATGCTGAAGTCTATTGTAGCCCTCGCCCTCCTCTTCCTCGCTGGTCGGGTCCATAGGGACATTAGTCCCGACAACATCCCCCCCAGGAAGGCTCCAACCAGAAAGGAAGGCTCATCGACCTTGAACTCGCAAAGCGAGTTTTATCTGACCACCGCATGTCAGACGACGTGGTAAGTATTGTCCTAGCCATATATCAAGCACTTCTGATATCTCAGCCAAATAGTATATGCCCGGTTTTATCCCGGATGACATGTGTGAATGGGCCTTCGGGTGCCGACATTACAACCCTCAACACGACCCGAAATCTCTGTTGCGGGTCGCGCTCTTCGTTGTCACATACAAGATACATCATGGACCTTCACATCATTTTGGACGACAAACATTCTTCAGGAGGAATATAGATGATAGATATTACCGGGATCATTGATCACGTATCGTGGCGGTCTACACCGCCTCGATAGATGCTTAGCGAATGTGCTTCATCAGTCTTCGCGGCTTCCATATGTTATTTGTCCAGGCAATCAACATGCTCTTCAGCAACCTTACAAATGAGGAGTTCCTACTCGAGGTACGTAAAGGCCTTCAGTTTAATGAAAACGCTCTTGGATTCTTGTGTGACTGAGGCAGGCCGGATGGTTGAATACGCTCCAGGTTTTGTAGCAGACAAATTCCGATTTCACCATTAATCTATCTTCATGCTATCCTTCGTGCCCTATATTAATGAAGAGTCTTTGATCGCCCGGTGGAAACCAGGAATTTTTTTCAGGTTTGAACATGCCCATGAAACATTCCCCAGTCCAAACCACCCTGCTCACATGTTCTCGCGGTACCAGAATCCACATCAGGATATGCTATAAATATTGTCGACCGGACGGCCGAGGGGGTAGGTGGCAATGGGCTATTGGTATACTGAGGACTTGTGGGTACTGCTAGCTGTTTCAAGTGTGGTGGAGAGCACGCCCCCCTTTGAACCTTCTATTCTACCTGCATGTTCTACGCGCTCCCCATGGACCTTTCCGAAATTCAATCGACGGCGACAAAAGTAGTATATTTCGTCCAGAAAATTGTATTTCGTAATATATGCATTCTGAGCCTACTCAATTTGAAATGCGCAATGGTGAGGTTGACCAAAGAACACTATCTGGGGCTGAAGCGCTACGTTGGTTACTTCGTCATATACTTAGTTACATTTTGAATAAACCTTTTTTTGGAATCGTAAATACGTAGCGAGTGGATACCGGTATTCAGTATATTCATTTCCGTGAGTCCCCGCCAACTCTGAATGCTGGACGTGTTAGTGCAGCCCCAATGTTTTCTTTTGTACCGACCCTTATTCGTGTCTCTGCAATACGCGTTGCTAGAAACCATGTATACATTCCCTCAGTTCTCATCCGCTTCGAGAGTCACTGAGTACTCCGTATTTTTATAAATGTATGATTTGCTGGGACGCATCCGAAAAGAGGCATTCGAGCTCTTACTCAAATTGAAAGAAGGTTTGTAGAGGCCCCTACTCGGCAACCCCTGGAAAAGGGAGACGCCGACTAGCGCCTCCACTAGGGTTTCCAGGAAAGGTCTCTTTGACACATTTCTCCCCACACAGTTCTTCCACCCCAGAGAAATGTGCAAACCCAGTGGCCATTCTGCACTCCTTCCTCTCTTCAGTGACTCAGTCCACTGAGCCAGGAGATAATGTCTTTTTCATATACCTCTTTGACTGCGTAAATATGATAACACAGAGGAAGGAGAAAATGTACAAATGCTTCCAGTCTTGTAGGACTTTGGGGGTTGGTCAATAAATTAGCTCTTTCTCTCTTTAAAATTGCGAAGGCTCTCCCTCTCGTTTTCCTCCTATTTTGTTTCTCTCTCTGGACTTGCATTCGGTCTATGCATTGATGCATCAACATCGGTTGTCGGCTCATCCGCACTCTTGTCCTCAAATTCCCCCCCTTTCGTTGCTGAACTGGAAGCTGAAGCCGGCTTTACAGTACCTTTTGGGAATGACTCAATTTGGAGAAGGCGCCGGGTCCGTAAAATGACAGTGGGGGTTATAAATGAAATATTAAAAATTCTCTATATTTTCATGCTGTCCGAACGGGTCCACTAAGCTTCCTCCCTGTATCTAATATAGCGACTAATTCCTACTCACAAATGACAGAGTTTGTTCTAGTGGTGTAGTCTCATTCTAAAGGTCCAATTGATCTAGTTTGTACCGTACGGATAGAGCATGGAACTCAACATAACCTACGCAAAAACTCCGATAAGCATTCAAAGCCTTAGGGCACGATTCGAGAAGGCGACATCCACGCTCATAGCATTCTGCCGTTTCATTGGCGAGCTTTTTGAGTGCTTCAAGCTTCGCGATGCCATTTGATCCTGCGATTAATGATATGTAGTTGAGTGTTTCACCTCTGAGTTCCTCTTTGTAGAAGGAAAGCATATCACTAGGCACCATCGAGCGTGAGTTGGAGAATTGATTGAGAAGTTGCCACGGCACTCACTTGGCATGATCGACATAGTGTATGTAATCGGGCAAGACTTGTATCCATGATTTGATATCCAACTCCGGAGGAAAGGACATGATTGCGTATGCGCGGGAGGCCCCATTCATACGGCGATTGAACTGGGGATAATCGGGGGCCAATGAAGACTTAACCTGACATCAACTGAGCCTTTCAAGAACAGTACGTACGGGCGGTGACTCACCTCCATGCCCTCAATAGCACTATCGATGATCGTTGAGGTGAAGAAATCCATCTGGGTAGTCAGAATGAGGTTGGCCGCGACGGTCCCCCAATGCTGGGGGAGTTCGTGGATCATGGTCACAAGCTGGTCAAGGACTGGATAGCGTTGGGGTTGTTGTCGGATCAACCGTTGCGAAAATTCCTTCAATCCATCAAAATAGGTCTCGTAATAGTCATCGATGTGCACCATGAGTGCAGTCCACACTCCGATGTAGATCTGAGTGGAGTAATTATCCAAGTGTTTATAACAAATAGCAGCCGCAATCCCAATGTCGAGGGACTTCTTGATAACTTTCGTGTCAAACCCTCGCCTCTCGGCGTCGGCATAACAGTCAGCACGAAGAGATTCGTCCAAGCGGACCTGGCGCGGATAGGTGATATTGCACCGCTTCAGGTAATCTGCCATAATGTCCCTGATTTGCGATTTCGTTGTGGATGACATTAATGTTTCTTCCTGTATGTGGTTCTAATTAGAGGTTCATGGTGATGAGGAGTGTGGTTATTTACATTGCTTTGAGACATCCTCGGTATATTGGCTGTGCTTCTTAGCTGTCAGAAACGGTCCTCCTACGTCTTTTGTTGGAAAAATCAAGTGTGCGGCCAGGTAAGATTGCAAAGTGAATCCTCCGAACACCATCTTTCCGTCTTATAATGGTCGGAGGGATAGCCAAGGCGCCTCCCAACACCCTTTTCCATTGGACACGGAATCATCATCACTAGGAAGATTTCTGGGCTGCCAAAGATAGCCCTAGACTTGATTGTGGGGGGTAGTTCGGACGACTGCTTAATATATTTTCAGGATCCTGGCCATCATCCAGTCAATGATAATGTCATTGGGTCTACAAATTGTTTGGAAATCTGATTGTAAAGCTTTGACTATTCATACACTGAATCGGGAATTAGGAAGCAGAACTTGCTCGAAGGAATCCAGTAAAGGGATTCTCTCTTCGCCAGACTGACGTAAAGCATTATTCGGGCCTGGTTCCGACTTAGAACAGGCGAAGCGTGTCCGAGGCCCGGCCGGGGACTTGCAAGAATGACCAGCTCCGAAGATAGAAGCTGATGGGCATGGCCGTACTTATAAATATCGTACATTACACCCGACCGGTCTTTAGGAGCCTTGAGCTCTTATTGACTTTCGCTGATCTGAACACGGGGCACTACAAAGGGTGCATATGTCAAGGCTATGGTCCGAGTAAGGCATAAGTCATGGAGGATTGCCACATGGGTATGAGCGTTGGATTGGTCATGTTGATAAATCTTTCTTTAAAAAACAACTCTTGTGCCGGCAAGTAAGGTAGTGCGAAGAGATCGTATATTAAAGAGGAGTCAATAGCGTAGTAAAGAGGGGAACGAATAAGGAGCTGCCGACCCAGCTCTATCGCCTGGCCATGTGGTCGCTCGTGAGTGGGTAAATCAAAATGAAGTCCCAAAGGGGATAATATGTAGAGGGGTCAGGAGAGTGTTAAAGGGTTACGAGGCAAGAGTGTGAGAGTAAGTTAGCATACGAAGACATACACGTGACAGTCGCAGGGCACAAGACTTCACCCACCCAGCATGCTTCAAGTTACACAGCGAAGTGGAGGGTAAAGGGACGAAGTGGTAGTCGTGACATGATGTCACCAGGAGTGTTTCAACTTGATGAATGACCAGGAGCTGGTAGATTCTCTCGATCCCACATCACACCATGAGCATTTAGTACTTAGTGCTCACCCGTGGCTTGCGGTGATCCACAATCCATGCTCTTGTTTCAAACAATGCTGCGAAGCCTTCGCTAGGTTGCATGCATGTATACAGGGCTGTAGTATACTTGATCTCCTCGGCCTCATCACCTGACTAAGATATCATGGGTGATAGGTGCACCTCCGGCAGGTATACGGCAGAAGAACAGCATGAGTCACTTGGATGCTGCGAAAGTGGGGCAAATAGCGAAAAAGTATAATATTACAATCCTGGATTGAGTCAATATTAGTTATGCATAGTCCAGGAAAACTGGTTTCTGATCTTGTGGGTGGAACAGCCATTATAGCAGAGGGTGGTGGGTGGGGTGGGCAGCTCTGAACAGCAATAGATGGCAATTGAGTGAGGGGGATCATCTAGGGTCTACCCAGGGGTATTAGGATGCAGGGTTGACTGCTCAAACAAACACTCCACCTCCACAATCTCACTATTGCTACAAAAGGATTCAAAACCATGCTGCATGAAACTGTCAATGCCTTTGCCAAAGAATGGGGTCTCATCAAAATTTGAACACATATAGCACAATCACAAGCTGGTGCAGAGATGGCAGATTGTGTTATGGGTGCTGAGGAGCATGTACTCATCCCTCCAGGACAACAACTTGTCCTTATGATATCAGGACATACATCTGATTACAGGATCACCCCACTCCCCCCAGTCTACAACAATGTGCATATAAACAAGATACTTCACCTAGCCATGGCCTCATCTCCCTACAACCATATGGTAGCTGATGGAGAAGTTCTCCTGACCCTTACTGTTATGAAACAGCCTCACCTGATCCACATAACAATTATAAATAACTAAACACATGTTATCCTGACTCATCTCTTACTCGTTTCATGTAGCTGCGCTACTCTCATACTTGTTTTGACTCCTTCCCCTCTCTCCAACTCCTTTCTCAAACTCATCTCAATTCCACACCTCTACCACATAGACAATTAGCCAATAGGTATATAACAATAGGCATAGTACTACAAAATCTCTAGTTTACTATTGTCACTCCCCACTCCAATCATACAGCTCAATCTCGCTTTGTCTTGAACTTGCTCTCATCTTCTCTCAAGCTTGTATCCTTGAAGTCATGTGTATCCTAGTCTCACTGAGAACCACTTGGCCTAAGTCTGTATAGACAGCCTTGTGTGCAACTCATGCAGCCACTGTGGATCAACAGTCACAACTGTGATTGTAACACTTACCACTGATTGGGCTGCAGCAATATCACAGGGATGGCAACCCTATCCCCTCATTGACTCATGCACTGCATGGCTACACCTGTACATGATCCACTCATCAGAAGACCTCCCTAGAATCATCCTAAAAATGATGGATGATGGTGACTATGCACACCACCACCCCTCCCAGCCTTACCTCCAAGACATCATCCAGGAGGACTTCCTAGCATCCTCAGGATACTGCCCAGAATACTCCTCATCATCCTCCTCCTCTGCAGCATCCATGACCACATCATCATCTACATTGCCCTCCAAACATTCCAGTGGTCTGCAGCCTTCCACCACCTTCTCCTCCTCAGCAGAACAATCTACCCTTGACTCTA
>MU151701.1:0-13386 GCA_015584085.1 Macrolepiota fuliginosa MF-IS2
AACAACACAAACACAACCTACAAACATCCCAGAATCCGATGAAATGTAAGCACGACTACCCCTGCCCCCCTGCTCTCCTCTCGCAACGAGTTCACCTTCAATTATAGTACAAGTAATCCCGGTATTGCCAGGCCTGCTAGTGCTCAAGTTGGAGATGCGTCGAAAGCGTTCACCTCCACGCTGATTACTACAACATTTGTCAGTTCAGGTGTTTTCACCACGACCTCAACTTCCAAGTTGCCAAACGGTTCGACAGAGGTTTTTACCTTGACTTCTTCGGGCACCCGGACGATAACTACCACCACTGAAGTTCCCACCCAAATCGGCACTACCAGGTTCGTGTTTTGTATGGAGTATGATTGCTTTTCTGACTTCTACTCAGCTCGAGTGGTGGGCCACCAAAGGGAATTATTGGAGGTGTCATCGGAGCCACCGTCATCGTCATTTTAGCCCTCGTCGCTTTCTGTATCATAAGGCGCAAACGCCTTCGCCAAGAGAGAATCACCCTTACCCATACCCCCGAACCTTTTGTCCCTCCCGAAGTTCGAAACATCTCGGCAGTCAACGTCAGTCGCGCCATTCCTCCTGCTGCAGACGCAGTCGATGCTCGTCCTCCGAGCAGCGTTTCCGCCGAAACCAATAATTCAACCCCGCCGAGCGGTAACGTTGGCCCGAGAAAAATTGCGAGGAAGAAACCCGCTCCCTACCTTGATAACCCGTTCAATGATCCCCAGTCCACCGAACCATCGCTGTCTGCGTCTATCGCCTCCTCTACTGGCAACTCAACTCTCCTTAGCTCACAAAGGAACCCCAGCGACGATCCTTACTGGCGTAACATCCTGGTTGATCTTGCCTCTTCCGATGATAACCGAACTTTCCCTCGGGACAGTACCACCGCGTCCAGCGGTCTCAACGTCGAGACTACTTCGGATCCTTTCTCCGATCCAGAAGACCCTTTTTCTGATCCCAAGAAGAATCGTATCTCAGCGCACAGCGACATCAGCGGGCTCTCCTATACCTCCCTTACTCCTTCTCAGATTGAACGTAGCGTAAACAAGGCCAACCTCGTCGCCAGGCACCTTTCGGTGAAGAGCGGACTCTCGTATGCGTCTTTGACCCCTTCACAAGTGAATCGTCGGATGGATTACACACCATCCGACTTTACCTCAGATACAAGCTCAGATCGGCGGTTATCTATGCAAAGTGGTACTTCTATCGCATCCGTATCCAGTGCGGGCACTGCTGGAGGCGCAGAATCCGAACGTATTCGCGGACCTACGCCTAATGTCCAGAATGTGAGTTTTGCAGCTTGAATTATGACGAGCTCGAAAGCTAACGACCAAAACAGTATGGCTATGCGGTGTAATCATTTGTCTGATCGAGCTTTGAGTATATACCCTTGGACAACCCTATTTTATAACGTTTGTCTCTTTCCATGTCGTGTTTCTGATAGTTGGACGTTGTAGACCACCGTGTGTACATTTCTAAATTAAATTGGCCACATGTTTTATGTATGCTTTTCTGTCGTTCAACATTAAACGGTACTGCTATCAGTTACCGTCCACCCCAAGTCCAACTAATTGGCGGGGCCATGTCACGGTCCGAATGAAGCTATCAGAACCGGACTCGTCGCCGAGGAACTTATGGCCTTCGCTGTGCTCCTATCTTAAGTTCGCCCCATCAGAACAATGCCTTGCTCGACCGGAACATCTCGAAGGCGAAGTTGAGAGTGGTGTTAATTAATATTAATGATCGGGACTGAAGTAAAGCTCTTTGGGATACTTGGGAATTACGCCCGAACGACACATCTAACACAGGGAAGCATATGTGTGTAGATATCAGGATAAGACTCACCATAACATCAATCTGTCTCACGATTACACAACATCCGCCGACATCCACCGACACTTACCCACGCCGAATCACAAGCTGCCACCGTGGGGGTGGCCCCCTTCCAACACAGCTCTTCCGAAGCTTAACATCGAGGATGTTAAAGGCGTAAATTCTGCTGTGAATATGCTACTACTGTTCTTCCCCAGGGGCCTCAGACCCGCCAAACTTCCGCCTTGGTCCCCTCAACTTCTCTGCCAGTCCATCAATCGTTGTGTTCATGGTTGCTCTCAGTCATCCCGAACAATCCACCAAGGAGTTTGATTTATGAAGATCGGACAGTTGCCTCGATCATGACAGCGCAAATGAGATGATCACGGGCTTTATGAACCCGTACAAGGGCGCGCGCCCCGAGTTGGAGACATAAATCATTGAAGCTTATGGTGACGGTCGAGCTAGACGTGAATTGAAATAACACGGGGAGAAGCCAGCGGGGGCTTCGGTGTTGGGATTCGAACTTCATTGTTTTTATCTGGAAGCTGACAACTCTGGATAGATAATTTCGCCTGGTGCGACCCCGTTGGCTCTGGGAAATGGTTTTTCACACGAACAAGAGGCGCTGTGCATGGTCCCGCTTTTGGGTGAGGTTGATGGAGGGAGTACGAAGGCACAGCCAAATGCTTAATAAGCGGCGGAAGTAATAGCATTGTGTGGTAGACCGTAGATGATACTTAGCGCACAGAAGACTTGGAATAGCCTTTGAAGTTTGCGTGTGGAAGCTGGAGAAGATCTCGGATCTCGGCCTGCAATGAACTGATGATCATGATGTCAACGAACACGTGACGCTGGACCGCCAACCCCGCGGGGCTGGACAGCGGGACCTGTCTTGTTTGAACTTCGGCGCTCGCGCTTCACCTTCAATATCTCCATCATTTTCACACTGGGCTACTGAACATGGTGTATGTTATCCTCTGCACCTCTGTGGAAATTTCTCCTTGGTCTCAACGGTGCTTATACTGGCCTAATAGGAGGCGCTCCGACAACTAGCACTTGAAACGCGCAACGTACATGACTTTGGACGGCCTGATGTCGATGCGTTCTTTTCTCATCATATGGAGTCTGAATCTTGATGGTCAAAATTACCTTCAAACACAAAATGATGCACTGCTTAACAATCAGACCAGGTGCTGTGGTCAAACTACAGGCCTTCGAACCCTACAAATCTTCTCATCCTTGTGATTCCCTTGCTACTCGAGCCTTTAGTCACGACCCTCCTCAAGCCCTTTCCGCTCGCACTTTATTAGCTGTCATCACTCGAGGGAACTTGCTGTCATGCACAGAGGGTACAGGTTTCGGAGGGAAACCTCCAGCACTAGCGTTCGTCAGGTTTCAACAGTTACTCCAGAAACCACTGCGACCGAGTCGCCTGGTACGTTGACCAAATCTCCATCGCCAACCCCGGACACTACATCGACCAGGTCTACATCGTCAACTTCGTCTACAACATCGACCAAGTCTACATCGTCAGATACGTCTACGACATCTACCAGGTCTACATCGTCAGATACATCTACCACATCCACCAGCTCGGCATCATTAAGCACGTCTACGACATCGACATCGACATCGACATCGACATCGACATCGACGAGCACTTCTGTCAGTTCTACATCGTCAAGCACGTTTATTATGCCGGACAGCCCTACCTCATCTCACCCATCTCCTGCAACGACCGGCCCTATATCTCCAAGTGCATCTATCGCACCTGTTAGTTCTAAGTCGCCAAGCCCATCCCCCTCCTCGGTGCCATCGGTGACAGACATACTACATTCTCGGCCTGGTATTGAGACCACAAGGTATACTACAGAGTTGAAACTGGCTTTTACACGAAGTACTGACGACGCTCGTTACCTTGTTCAGCGACAACACCTCAGCCACCCCTAAGCCGACTACCTCACCTGGCAATACCTCGACTCCCAAGACAGACACACAATCATCTAGTACTCCAACCACCCTCGAGCCTGCCGCACCACCACCCAGCTCCGAGCCAGGCACAAAACCACCTAGCAATACTCGAACCACCACCGGGCCAGGCGGCCAGCCACCTAATACTTCAATCACCACCAAGTCAACCACCCAACCAATTGACAGCGCAACCACTTCCAAGCCAGCCACCCAATCACCTGGTAAAACCCCAACGACCTCCGCGTCGAGCACACAACCATCCAGTAGTATCTCAGCATCACCTGAGGATCCGACCAAAGGCCCCCATAGTGGGTCTAGTCCCGTCACAACCACCGCACTGACCACGGAGTCCAACCCCTCTACCCCGCCCAAACCGACACCACCTAGCAAAAACCCTCCATCCTCTCCATCCCCTTCCGGGATTCCTTTGAGCGTTTCGAGTTCTGCTGGCGGTCCCACCACCTCGGGCGAGGTATTGGCGCCAGCCCCATCTATTCCACCCAACCCGTCGCCTACCCCCACCCCTCAGTCTCAATCAGCGTCGGGTGACGCGCAGCAGGCTGGGAACACGTTTTTCGCTGTTCCCCCAACTTCAAGTCCTAGTACATCGCCATCCACCTTCAGTCCAACGGCGGGTGATATCAATATTGTTGCCTCTCTCTCAAATACAATAACATCCAACGGTGCACTACTTCCGTGAGTCCATCCGCAAACTGATACGGCTGGTTCAACTTAAAGTCATTTTTCAAGCTCGGATATACCGCAGGCGGAAAGCAACCAGTCCGGGAGCCTGACGACTATTGGTTCTGTTACGATGACGTTTCTCACCACCGGGGTGGAGACCACCACCGTAGTAACGACCGATGCGTCCGGTGACCTTATTACCTTCACATCTCAACATACGTTTACGCGCTCGGTTATATCAACCTCCGCAATTGTAACGACGGTACCAACATCGGTGGTTCAGTAAGCTCATTGATTCAACCTACCCATTCACCAGAGGCTGATACATCCACCACAGAACAAACCCTAAAAATAACTCGAGAGCAATTATTGGGGGTGTGATTTCCGGTGTCCTAGGTCTCTTTGTTATTCTTGTGGCCGTGGTTTGCATCCTCCGTAGGCGGAGGCGCATAGGGAGGAGCGTACCATACTCCCGAGTCGGTCCAGAGAACTCCCCCCCAGGGCTTGAGATCCGTCAACTTCCCGCGGTCAGGATAACCACCCCACTGGCCCTGCCTATGCATCTATCACAGCCCTCCGAGGCCTCGACCGAAAGTAGTGATGCTCGGCCATTACACGAGGTCAGGGGTTCTCCCAATCCCTTCGAGCACACCGCAAACATCGCATCTATCACCAAACTCGTAGACGTTGCTTCTGTCAAATCATCGATAAATCTTCATTACGATCACCCGGAGAGCGGAAATCCTTTCGAAGATGATGGCCAACACTGGTTGGGGAACTCTGGTCGTGATTCTTTCGATGCCGCATACCCAGAATCGGAAATGTTGCACACGGATGGTGATATTGATCGAGCTTCGTCAGCAACGGTGACGCAGGAGACACCGGCAGACCGAATGAGGATATTATCTATCACAAGTGACTGTGCCTATCCCGTCCTTGAACCAGATGCTCAGCTGGTTTCATCGAAAGCGTCTCTCAAGAGTGGGCTGTCCTATGCTACTTATATTCCCGATTGGGCGAAGCGGAGGGAAAGTCAGCGGCTTTCGAGAGCTTCATCGGCGTCCTCTGTTTCCGGTGTTGTGAACGTGAGTATCATTTGTTTCCTCTAATCATATTCTGACGGGGCCACGTCTCACAGATGGGCTATGCTATTTGACGACACCGCATTTGTTCTATCTTGATGGATGAATGGAGGGATCATGGACTAATATTATTTTCTTGATTCGGCTCGCCTGTGGTCTGCTTTCATCAATGAAACAAAGTTATCGAAGCCAATCGTCTATTGAATCACTAGTCAAGTGGAAGGCTGGATCAACACCCCCGCCCTCCTGTGCTGATCCAGTCATCCGACAGCACAGACCGTCCCCTGGATCTGCCAAGAATTTGATCATCTCTCCTTGTCCGAGATACTTAGTTCATGCAAAAGCCCTTGCCTACTTTGACTTTCCCCGTTGCGTTTGACGCTACTCCACTCTCTCCACGATCTCCTGATTGTTCAAAGATTAACATCTTTACTTCCTATGGCACCAAGGGTGAGGGGGGCAACAGCCTTAGTGTCGTTCGAGACTTATGTATTCTCAAATATAGGTTGGACCATGGAGCAGCCTAGGACCAAACGGTATAATTGCGTCAATTGTTCAACAAATACAAGCACACGAAACATCCGTGCATGCTACTGGAGACCGGCATTCCGATCTTCTACCAACAACTCGGACGACTCAGACACAGGCAGCAGCCACTACACAACACGGGAGCTCAAACCAAAGTCTGCCGTCTCCGAGTGTTCAGACGTGAGCAGCACGTTTCTCTATCAAGTCCGACCTTGGATGCTAAATCATAATTCGACCCTTGCTCTCTAAGCGGGAATAACAAACATAAAAACGAACATAATCCTGCTCCCTCTGAACACAACAATTCCCGTCCCCTGCCTCCTCACAGCACCTCACTTTCCCAGTCATCGATTCCTAAGCCTTCTCCTTCTCCAACGAACAAATCAGGTCCCCGAAAACCAGTTCAAGCACATATTCCTCCTCCGCAATCTGGAGGCAACAATGGACTGGATAGCGGGCGCCAAGGCAAGCCCCCAGCTACCTCCCCAAGCGACAGTGATGGCCAGAACAATGGTTCTCATGGTCACCCTCCTCCGAAGCCCAGCAACAAGCCACATCCATCTCCTCACAATCCCTCGCTTCTAGGAGGTAGTTCTCAATCGGTGCCACCACACCCGACCTCTCCGCCCCCTCCGCCCCCTCTGACCCCTAAACCTTCGTACAATTCACACACTACCATACCTCCCCCGGGCTATGGCCTGCCTCACAAATCAGCCAAGCTGACTCCCCACCACATCGTACACGTGTCTGTGACACCGCAGGCTCCTTCAAATACCATCGTTATGCACACGTCCGAGACACCAAAAGCTCCTCCACAAAACACCCCATCTCCTCCACACAACACCCCACCTCTACACAATATTCCAACTCCCCTACACAATGACCCACCTCCCAAACCAACCAAACTGACCCCCCACCAAATCGTACATGTGCCTGTGACACCGCAGGCTTCTTCAAATAATCACGGGTTGAATGTGCCTCGACCTAATCCAGACCACTCAACGGTGACCCACATGATCCAAGTGGCACCCGCAATAACGAAAGCCTCCCCGAATGCTAACGAGGTGAATGCGCCCCACCCTACTCCCAAATCCCCACCGACGACCCGAAGGCCCCAGGCGCAACTCACGAATACTCGGATTCAGTCGAACGCAGGGGACGACTCTGCACTCCCCGATGAAGTGTAAGCAGCAGTGTCCTTGCCTTCCTACAGCGAATTCACCTCACTTATAGTCCGGGCGTCCCCAACGTTGCCGGGCCCGCTAGTGCTCAAGTTGGAGATACATCGACAGCATCTGCCTCCAAGTTGGTTACTACAACTTTTGTCACTTCGGGTGTTTTCACCACGGCCGTGGCTACGACGTTGCCGAACGGGAAGTCAGGAGTCCTTACTCTGACTTCCTCGGGCACCCGTAGAATAACCACCACCACAGAGGTTCCCACCCAAATCGGCACTACCAGGTTCGCGATTTATGCGAAATATGATCGTTTGTCTGACTTGAACTCAGCTCGAATACTGAACCACTAAAGGGAGTCATTGGAGGTGCTACTAGTGCCACTGCTCTTGTCATCCTGGGAGTCGTGGTCTTCCTCATTCTGAGATGCAAACGCCATAGACGAGGGGGGCACGTTTCTCTTACGCCAAACTTCGAAGTCCTAAGTGCTTCAGAGCCACAACCACCCCAAGCTCCACGAAATGCTGAGGCATCCGACTTCGCCCTTCCTCGCCCTTTCTTGATTCTTGCTCCCGCGTCTCGGGATAACGTACTAGCGGCCAAACGAAGAAAGGGACAAACATCGTCTCCACTTTCTCGACCTCAGTACAACCGGGAGGACGCTGAAGATAACATGGATCCTTTCCGAGACCCTGAAACACCTGATGAAAACGTATCAAATCAAGAAGTCCAAGGTACAATAAGTGCATCGGATCGCGCTCAACATGTGACGATTGAACTGGAGACGGAACTTGAACAAATAAGCAATTTAGCAAGATTCAGCCAGCTGTTGGAAGACGAACGTATGGAAGAAAAGTCCATGACTAGCTTGACAATGCCATTTGACTATAGACATGGCCATCTGTCTATGGTCAGTAGTAGGACAAATTACTCGACATCACCGCCTTCCTATCATTCAAAATGAGGCTATCTTTACGGTGTAGGGCAACCGGCTCCTACTCGCTTGCGTTATTTCCCACTCCCGTTGGCTGTTCTTTTTTTTTTGTGGGGCTGATTCTGGAGAAATTTCCGCCATACGATGGGTTCATATTCGGGGTGTAGGGGGTACATGGCGCTGAACTAACCTTTACGCAGTGTTCTCTTGCGAACACAACACTTAATGTACAGTGGGGCTGAGGCATGGAATTTTGTATTCTCTCGAACTTTTCTGATTATTTACACATCAAGGACTCCCCACTGCCTCTTTCTGTTGATCTCGAGCTAGTGCCGGTGTGCCGAAGCCTGATCATGTATCAGCACAGGTCACCATCCACATAAATATCTTATAATAGATCAGATCAAGCGGTCTCCTTGCAAGATAGAATACCCTCGATCAGGACGGTCATCCACAGCTAGGCCCCCTTCCTGAAGGGCTAGATAAAATTCGAGCAGCCCTCCTTCGAGTTGCCCTCATGGAGCATAACTTTGACGAAGGAAGCAGAATAAAAACCCAAGGCAGTACCTCAGATTCGGTGCCACCCTGCCGCAGGGAAGTCAGCACTGATATCAACGATAGCAGTGCTATTGGCCCCCAATTTAGTTTCACCACCATCCAACAGAACAGTTTGGCATTTCTGAGGGCATCCGGGAGTCCATTTATCTAGGTTGTCTATCACCAGATGGTATCACTATGCAGCATGCATCTAACCCTCAGTATCTATCGAATATCCTTGATCGTTTCCCTCATTTAAATTTAAAATTCATTTACGAATGGGAGTTGAGTGGGCCACTACTTCTACATTCCTTTGGTTTCGTTGGTTCCCCTTGTGACTTATAGTCCTAATAGTCTTTCATTTGCGATTTGTATTTATATTCCCCTTCTATGGCACCCCTGGTGGATCCGTGTCCTCGTTTCTCCTGCAGGGTAAGAGGCCTGATAGTCTTGATGTAATTTGAGGCTTACGCACTCCTGACTAGTCCGAGAGTTCGATCACCACGACAAAGCCAGTCACTCGACTCCGGCGGGCACCTCAGTCTGATGCCCCGCCTCCCCCATTGATCACACCCGCGCCTGTGACACCGCAACTTGCTCCAACTTGCTCCCCCTCAACCCATTCTCGTGACTGTGACCCAAACGACCCAAGAGACGCTGACGATAACGCAAGTTCTTCCGAGTAGTGATGGGATCCGAACAACACAAACTCAGCCCACAAACATCCCAGAATCCGATGAAATGTAAGCGCTACTTTCCTTGTCTTTCTGCTCTTCTCCTGCAACGAGTTCACCTTCAATTATAGTACAACTAACCCCGGTATTGCCAGGCCTGCTAGTGCCCCAGCTGGAGATGCGTCAAAAGCATTCACCTCCCCACTGAGTACTACAATATTCCTCAGTTCGGGTCTTTTCGTGACCTCAACTTCCAAGTTGCCAAACGGTTCGACAGAGGTTTTTACCTTGACTTCTTCGGGCACCCGGACGATAACTACCACTACTGAAGTTCCCACCCAAATCGGCACTACCAGATTCTTGTTCTTGTATGGAGTATGACTACTTTTCTAGCTTCCACCCAGCTCGAGTGGTGGACCACCAAAGGGAATTATTGGAGGTGCCATCGGAGCCACCGTCATTGTGGCCCTCGTTGTTTTCTGTATCCTAAGGCGCAAACGAAGGAAACTCGTCACCCTTGCGCCAAAATCCTGTGCTCCAGCTGCCCTGATCTCACAATCGCCCCAACCACTTCAAATCACTGAAACATCTGGCTCCGTCGTTCCCTTTCCCTTCCTGGCCCCTACTCCAACAGCTCGGGACAACGCTGTGACAGTCAAGCGAGAGGGAAAGGAACAAATACCGCCCCCGCCTCCCCCCAAGTGCAATGAGGAAGACGTTGAGGACAACAGGGACCCGTTCCAGGACCCTGAAATATCAGATGTGGATGTATCCCACCAAGAGGTGCAAGATGCAAGAAACACACTGGATCGTCTTCAGCAGCTGACGAACCAATTTAAGATGGAGCTACAACAGTTAAGCGATTTAGCGCGATCCGGCCAGCTGTCGGAAGGCAAACGTGCTCGGTTGGAAGAGATCAGGCGCACGGCTGGCTTGACAATGCCATTCGACCGGGGGTCTGTGTCTAGTAGCGAAGCGAGCTACTCCGCAGCTCCTCCTTCTTATAGTTCAGAGCTCAGCTACTCCTAGTAGAATAAATTTACCTTACGACATAAATACCCCTCCATGCATTCTGCATGACTTGCACACTCCCTTTTCCTGTGGGTGTCACGAGATACCCTCGTTGGATAGGATATACCTTGGCAGTCTCGTGAACGTTCAATTTCAATTTCATTTTCCATTTACCTATTCTATTCACTTACTTTTCCCGGACGCTCCAAAGCGGGTATCTCAGAGAACCTTTATACTCATACTTTCCATTTCTTTCACCTCAGTCGACGACCTGAGGTGATTTTCCGTTAACCAATCCCTATCTACCCAATGCTGATGTACCGTAGATTAACATGAGTTCGATAGGTGAATTCAGTTGTCGTTACGCCCATACGACCTGAGATTAACATTAGTTTGATAGCTCCTACCTTGGCTGACGTTGGACTGAAGAAACACAAACAACGGTGTTGATGAAAATAAGCGGGCGCCTGCTGCGTCTGTCAGTGACTTTGGCGACAAGATTCCAGAGCCCAGTCGATGAAGGAAAAAATATGAGATGAGATAGAACAGTTGAGAGAAGAGAAAGATGTTCCAGAACTTAGACAAGAGACTTTAGTGTGAAGAGTGGAGAGCTCATTAACTGAAGAATAACTACAGACATGAGAGACTTTTATACTACGAAACCAAAATTGAAAAGTATAGCTATGATCACTCCTCAGTAACTACACAAGACAACAATGAGAAAGATAGGGAGTTCTGGAATGAATTGTTAAAAGAGCAACAGGGTATTACATGGGCCTACAGGGACCAACACTCCAGAGGAGTGTATATGCACAGTGGTGAGGTGATCTGTGACTCACTCAGTTGTATAGAGGTATAGAGTTGTGTAGAGATGAATGAGTTGAAAGAATAACAGACATCTCAGTATCTCAAATAGTAAACGAGCACTATATTAAGATGTACCTGAAAGAATAACAGATGTCTAAGGTAATTATAAGTATAACATATAATGGGAATAATTGTGTGAAGCTCACCTCAGTATCTTGAATAGTAAACAAGCACTGAGGTGGCTGTTACAAAGGTTGGCATATATATACTCTAGGAGAAAGGTCCAAGCCACAAGAGAAACAATGAGAGAAAATTTATTCACCTACTCTGTCTATGCATTGATGTATGTGCATATGCTTGACTTGGAAAGTCTACAAGTGAGCTTGATACAGACATTGTCCATGTCAGTTGCTCTTGGCAGGTGTTTGTTAATCTAACACTCCCCCTCAAACCTTGCTGAGTCCCAAGGCATGAGTGAAGTGCTTCACCTTCAGAGAAGGGAGCACTTTTGTGAACACATCTGCAACCATCTCCTCCATCAGACAGTATATTAGTTGTATCTTTTCTTCTTCAATGATCCAACAAATGAAATGGTAACATATGTCAATGTGCTTGGTGCAGGCATGATATTGGTGATCCTTTGCAAGTGCAATAGCAGATTGGTTATCAGAAAAGAGGGTTGTGGTAGGGAGCTGTGATGTGAAGAGTTGAGAGATAAGTGAATGGAGCCAGAGAGCCTCTTTTGCAGCATGGGTTGCACTGATGTACTCAGACTTGGTGTTATGATCACAATTGAGATTGTTGATCCGCAGTGGCCGCATGAGTTGCACATGAGGCTGTCTATACAGACTTAGGCCAAGTGGTTCTCAATGGGACTAGGATACATGTGACTTCACAATAACAAGCTAGAGAGAAGATGAGAGTGAGTTTGAGACAAAGCAGAGTAGAGACAAAGCTGTTATTCTGGAGTGGGGAACAACAATAGTAAGCTAGAGATTTTGTAGTACTATGTCTATGTTTATATACCTATTGGCTATCAGTTCATGTGGTTTTAGTATGTAGTTGAGACAAGTGAGGGAAAGGAGTTGAAGCAAGTAAGAGAAGTAGCACAGCTACATGAAACAAGTCAGAGATGAGAGAGGAAAGCATGTGTAAGTAATTTGCTATTTATAAATGTCATGTGTGATCAGTGAGGCTGTTTCATAACATTACCCCTTTCTTAAGATTCTAGGCCCTAGAATCCGTAGGCCCCCTTGTAATGTGAATAGCTGCTCAGGTTGTTGTTGTAATATTCAGTGTCATTGATATTGATGAGGCTGTTCCATCATCTGTTGGTGTTGCATTGATGATCATCAAGTCATCTGTAGGTCTTCCTTTGAGTTGTGTGATGAGGCTTGTATTGGGGGCATTGATCTGGATTGTGTAATGGTCACCATTCCTTGCAGTAAGGACATTGGAATTTCTTGCATTCAGGAGTGTAGTGTTTGGGTTGGAGGTCCCCACAGTATTTGCATTGGTATTTGGGGCATTCAATCTTCTGGTGCCAGTTGTCCTCACAGTAGTAACATAATTTCCTCTTGGGTGAGGAGTCAGCATTCTTTCCATTGGATTTTGGAGTGGGTTTGGGTGGTGTAGGTGTCTCCTTTGTTAGTATGATGGGTGCTGGTGTAGTGAGGACATGGGTGAAGGTAGGGAGCTTGGTGGGTTTAGTTGGTTCAGTGGGTTTTGGGGGTGCTGTTGTGGGCAATTTGGTTGTTGGCTGTTGAGGGGAAAGGGGCTTATTATAGCTGGTGTGAATGGGGATGGGGTTAGGTGAAGGAATTGGTAATTTAGGATGTGTGTTGGTGCAGGGGCAGTCAGGTAGGGATAGTTGGATGTGTTGTTCGGTAAACAAGTTTGGATGGTCAGATGTGGTGGGTAGTGCATATGATTCAGGGTAATGAGCCCCATCTGGGGCAAATGGGTTTCAGGAGATGTTAGGTACAGCGGTGGTGATGACCTGTTCATTGAAGAATTTGATGAACTCAGGGATGATTGTCTGATCAAGGGCAAGCTCAATGTTGTAGAATAATTGTTTTGCATGGTAGAATTGTCGCTGGGAGGTGACAACCAAGTTGTGGGCCTGTTGGAGGGTGAGGTAGGTGGCAATGAGGTTGGGG
>MU151702.1:0-13438 GCA_015584085.1 Macrolepiota fuliginosa MF-IS2
CCTATTCACACACACCTACTCTGTGCCCTCCTTCCCCATGTGTTGCACCTATGGACATCAATGACACCATCTCCATCAGAACCCTGGACAGCTGGTACGAAGATGACAACTTCAGGTATAGTGATCTCTTATCTCCACTTCTCTTGTCTAATGGTTGTTGAGATAATAATGGAAGGGAAGAGAGAGAACTCAAACACAGACACTGACACTGACACAAAAGGAAGGAATGAGATTGATTTGGGGGGAGTTGAGACACTCCTTATATACCTAAATGACATGGTCTGTGCACTACTGGTCATGTGACTACTGAAACTGGTCATATTCTAACAATGGTATGGCCCAGCATTGATCCCATGATCCTCAAGGATCTGTATGGTCCACAAGGGAGTGCATCTCCAATTGCACCCTGACCTGGAATGGGATTGGTAGCTTCATAGACAAGTATGTACCTAATATGACATGTATGCACATCAGTTGTGCCTTTATGGCATCTGTAATAAACAGACCTGCTTCTATGCCATCTAATGTGTGAGAATATAAGTGTAAGAGAAATGATTGTATCACATGCCAAGGGACTAAGCTACTTTACACACTTAACTCCACTCTCTGGTTACTTGGCTCCAGTGCCTCATACCATTTTACTCCCCACACTGAGGACTTTGTCCAGATTCAGATGGGAGATTTTGGTACTATCCAGACTGCAAATAAGGACAAACCATTATATATGTCCAGTCAAGGCACTGTGATTGTACAACATGAGGCGGATGGTGAACTAAGAAACATGAGCATATGGCCTGTTTACTTAGTTGAAGGAATGAATGCTCAGCTACTGTCTCAAGGACAGTTCCTTCAGGATGGACTTAGTGTCCAAGCCAACAAATTGGGAATGACTTTTCATCAAACTGATGGGAGTGTGCACTTATTTGCTGCACCTCTCCATGAGGCTGATACCACTCACTGGGTTCACACCTGGATCATTTGCCATTATTACACTTCCTATGGAGGCAAAGGCTTGAGTGCAAGTGTGTCATTGCCTACATCACATGATCTATGGCACTGCCAGCTCAGCCACACATATCATGAAGCCTTGAGATGTGCAAAAACCAACATGAATAACTTTCTGGAGATCTCCTTCCCTGATACTGATCCACTTTGTGAGGGATGTGCTCTTAGTAAGCAGCATCAAAAGGATTTCCCTGCCTCCAATAAGTATGCAGATTCCTTTTTGGAATTGATCCATATGGATCTCATTGAATTCCCAGTCAAAAGTTATTCTAAGTATCACTATGCAATCACTTTCCTAGATGACTACTCCTCCCATGCTGCCATGGTCCTTCTTCAGAAGAAGTTGGACACTCCTGAGGCTTTCCATGCATTCTTGTGACAAATGGAAAACCAATATTCAGTGAGAATCAAATGTGTGCACTCTGATTGTGGGGGAGAATTTATTAGTCAAGAATCCTCCAATCCGCTAAAGTATTATGGAATAATCCATGAAACATTGGCACCCCATGTCCACCAACAAAACAGTTGGGCAGAGTGCTTCAATTGAACTCTGCAGGAGAAAGTGGCTGCTATGCACCATGATGCCAACCTGCCCCCTTCTTGGTGGGAATTTGCAATTGAAACAGCAGTGCATATCTATAATCACATGCTGCTTAGACGTCTTCTATGGAGGACTCCATTTGAGATTGTGACAGGTTCACATCCTGATCTCAGATATCTCCATGTATTTGGTTGTGGAGCTTATGTTTTACTGATGCTGGAACAACACAACAACAAATTGGTGCCACATTCCAAGCCAATGATCTTCCTTATGTACAAGGGATCAGGCTATAAATTTATGTGTCATTTAAAAGGAAACATGATCTTTAGATCTCCTACTGTGATTTTCCAGGAGGATTGGTTCCCAAAGTTGCTGATTGATGGTCAACAATGAAAATACACTGGTGACATTAAGCACACTATCAACTCACAGTCCCCAGATGACTATGATGTAAACTCTGAACCCATACCTGATCTTGATGGCCAAGATCACTTTGCTGTTCCAGAACCCCATCTTCCCAAACGGTTGCCAGCACTGGCACCTTATATGTCACTGCCAGTGCCACAGCCTATGTTGGAAACTCTGCTGAGTTCTCCAACACTTCCTCTCCCTGAGTCCAATCTACCCAATCCATTGACTCCATCTCATGATGTCCAAGGAGAAGAAGAGGAAGAAGAAATCCTGATGAGAATGGATATGCCTGAATATGGGGGAGAAGACAATGATGATCTGCAAAAGCAATTCTGATCTCTGTCTCCTCCTGGTTTGCCTCCCAAGCAACCATGTGTCCTCTCTCCCTCACCCCCTCCAGACAAACCTCACTGCTCAGGGCATGAGAGGTGTCCACCAGTGAAACCATATGACAAGTACATTAAAGATTTGTCAGAGGTCAGACACAGTGGCCAATGGCACAGTTGACCCATCCCAAGGACCACAGTTCTTCATGAAGAGGAAGTTGCTGTGTGCTTGCACAATATGCAACATCAGAACAATGAGTTTCAGGAGAAGCAAGGTGACACTTGGCACCCCTTTCCCAATGTGGAAATTTCTCCATCTGACAAACCACTGGACCCTGAGAATGAAATGGCAGAACTTGCCAATACTGGTGGCATGAGGTTGATGGATTACCTTCTTCAGCAGGTGATCCAGTATTGTGTATGTAAGGGTCAGGTGTAGAAATATATTAAAATATCACAAAAATGCATAATGGTCTTACAACACACTACCCAATACAACAGCTCACTATGTGAGTGTGTGGGGAGAAATAATCAAGTAGTTAGAAGGGGTGGTTGGGGATTGGTGATGTTAGTGAGGAAAACTATTGAGTAATGCTCAATAGGGGGTGAATGTTATAAACTTGAACCATGCAGGTGGGCACTAGTCCCCAGACAATTGGAGATGGACATTGGAGGATAGCTGGATGGAGACCTTGGCTTCTTTTTTTTTTTTTTTTTAAATCCAAGTTTATTCATAGAAGCATGTAGCTAATACAAAATGGGTGCACAATAGCAGTCCCAAGTAAACAAACAGTTCTAACAAAACCCTCAACATTTACAAACTACTGCCAATCTTCACTGCAATAACTGAAGGGCCACCGTGCACCCTATCCTGCCAATACTTTACTGCAATCTAAGCCATTGATATGTATCCAGTGAAATGATAAACTAGAGAGAAAGAGATTCAAGCGAGCAAATGAGGCGAGCAAAGCGAGATGAGTTTGTGAAGTGATCTTAAAGTGGGTGACAAGGACAAGCCACTTCTGCACCCTCCCATTCAATCATCCACTCAAGTTACTCACAAGAGACAAAGATGACGTCATCATGCAACCACAAAAATATGCATCCCCAGCTTTTGACATGATTATCAAAAGCTCCAATATCACAGACTGCTTTCAGTTACTATCGCCCTGGGCCAACTCTGGATTGAGGCCCATTGACAAACACTATGAACAAATTGTCTTTCAAGACATAATTGATCCAACGGACGATGATATTGTCTATCAACACCTATCTGATGCTTCAAATGCTCGAGATTTTTCCTTTTCCTCCTATTCTTCACTATGTGTTGCTACAGATGGCTCACTCCCTTCTCCCATTTCTGGTAGAATACTCTCTGGTACTTCAGCTTATCTGGTCTTCAATTCATCTCCTTCAGATATCATTTCCTCTCACATCCAGCCCTGCGGCAAGGTCACATCTCCAGACTGCGAATCTTTTGCTTTGTGACTAGGACTTATGTCTGCTCTTAATACTTCCTTTTCTCTATCTTCTCAATCTCTGGACTTCAGAGTGATTTCCAACATTCAAATTTTTACAGACTCTGATATGAACCCACAGCGAATTCAGTCATGGCTGAAAGGTATCTCAGCCATTCAAGAAAGGGAGGATGTCCCAGGACGATCATCTGCTCCTTCTGGTACCCCACCACCTCCATTGGTGAATGACCCAAACACGAACAAGTTCCTCCAACTGGCCTGGACTCATTCACCCTACTCGCACAGCTACTCGTATGGAGTTTACAAACATTCGACTCTCACCATGGATGCTATTATGGGACGATCCAAGAAGTATGGATGGAGATCGGTTTATGGTACGACCCGTTATACCCATGCCTATCTCCTAGGAGATCCATCCGATACTCGCACGAATCTACCACCCTGCAACCAGGATGGAATCACCATCATCCAACACTCATCATCGTCGACATCGTCATCAGTCTATGAAGAGAATGATCAACACCATGATCATTCCTTATAGAGATTCATCCTCTGATGAATCTACTTCCTCTTCAACAAATGATGACTCCTCCTCATCATCTTCGTCGACATCCAACTATTCACAGGAAGCCTCGGACCTGTCTTACGCCTCGGACCATATCTCAGAATGATAAGTAGGAGTTCGTGTTATTTATAAATAGGACTTGTACATCAGTATTTAAGAAGCCTGGACTTGTAGGTTGAAGCTTCAGCTTCAACGTTTCGTTTACCTTCCCCCTTGTTTATCTTCTCTCGGCTACCTTCTCAGCCTTGTGTTATCGCTCTCTTGAATATACTCGTATTTATTCTTGTTGAAGCGATCTAAGAAAGAATACGCATATTCAGGCTGTCAACACCTGGATTATAACCCGTAACTTTCTGAAGATAACTTGTCAGTACCTGGAGGTGATCTACGACGTGATCCTCCTAGTGTTGACTAGCCATAAGGCCATCCTCGTGGTGCCCTTTTGGTGAACCATAACAGACTCTATTTCATGAGCTAAACTTTTATTTGACTACAGTGCCCACAGTGCACATCAAGATGCCCTCACTATCGCTCCCACTATATCCAAGTGGCTCACTCTATCAAAAAACAACACGATCACCTTTTGGCAAGTCCCCTCCTCTGCTAAGTGGTCCATCCACCACAAAGCCCACAACCTCATGAAGTCCCTCAAACTTCCTATTCGACGAAATACTCCCATATGCACATCTTACGACTATTACTGCAAAGGTATCACAAAATACCTCACTTACATCTGGCAACACGCGCTATTCATCACCAATGATAACTATTGAGGACATGCATTCCTTGACTTATACTCAGATGGAGATAAAAGAATTCTCCCCACTTACACCAATGGCAGTAGTTGGCTTCCCCACATGGGAGCTGACACACAATTATGCATGTGCCTAACAAGATGCATTACAAATCACACCCCCATTGGATTGTTTTGACAGCAGTTCTTCCCAGGCCAGTACAAAATCTCATGCAAATGCAGAAAGGAGTTAGAAACAAGGGACCACATTCTTAATGAATGCCCTTTATATGAGAGGAGCTGGACAAACCAAGAGAGGTTCAACATTAACATGATCGCAGGACTCATAGAATTTCTGCAAGATAACCCAAAGGTGTTTGCCTTTGTTGACAAACCCACACAAACCCCTTTGAATGATGAGTGGGAACATACAATCATCACAAGAGCTGAGCGTAGGCAGGCTCAACATGACCAGCCCCCAAGGCTACCATTAGATGTGCACTAGCAAAGCGTTGGATGTCTCATAATGGTAAAGTTCAATTTGTTTCTTTATCAATTTATTCTTTGGTGGACAAACTGTTTATTCCTATGGGGTTTAGGGCCTAGTTGCCACCCCTTCCACTCTCCTGGTCTCACTTTTCTTTTCTTTGGTGGACCGTTTGCTTGAGTAGTTGATTGGCTTGTCCTCAACACTCACTTTGTGGTCAATACCCTGCTCCATCTTGCTTGGCTCAGTGTTTCCATTTCCAACTTTCCTCTATAGTTTGTCATTTCACTGGTTCATATCAACAGCTTCAATTGCAGTGAAGACTGGCAGGATGGGGTGCACGGTGGCCCCTCAGTTATGATAAGCAGTGAAGACTGGAAGGATTCTGGTGAGGGTTTCATTAGTTTACTTGGGACTGCAATCATGTGCCCTTTTGTATTAGATAGATATCTTTTGCAATAAACTTGGATTTAAAAAAAAAAAAAAAAAGACAAGGACAAGCCAAATGTCAAACCTGAATGAATGATCCAAAGCATGAAGAAAGAGAAGTGGGACCTGGAAAGGGTTAGGAGTGGCAACTAGGCCCTAAACTCCATAGATATAAAGAGGATTTGTCCTTCAAGAATAAATTGATAAAAGTTCAAGTAGACCTTACCATTGTGAGATTTCCAGACACTTTCTAATGCACATCATCAGGTAATTGAAGAGACATTTGTTGTTGTCCCTGCCTGCATTCTGCTCATTGTATAATGACTTGATCCCACTCCTGATCTCTAGTTGGTTGTCGTTTGTCAATGAAGGTGAATGCTTTTGGATTATTGTCAAGGAACTCAACAAGTCCCATGATGGTTTTGACCTTGAATTGTTCCTGATTAGTCCAGGTCCTCTCATATAATGGGCACTCATTTAGAATATGCTTGCATGTCTCCATTTGTTGTCTACATTTGCAGGATATGTCATATTGCCCAGGGAAAAATCATTGTCTAAATGATCCAATTGGGGCATGGTTAAGGGTGCACCTCGTGAACTGGGCGCATAATTTGGGGTCTCCACCAACATGTGGTAGCCAGTTTCCTCTGTGAAGGTAGGTAGGGAGTGTGGTTTTCCCCCCAGGTCCTTTGAGATATCGGAAGGAGTGACCAGTGTAGTTGTTGTCTGCAATGAAAAGTGCATTTTGCCAGAGGAAGAGCATATATCTTGCAAATCCTCATCAGTAGTAGGCAAGTGAAGTGCACACAGGAGTGTTATGAAGTACTGGGAGTTTAAGCGACTTCGCAAGTGTGTGGGCCTTATGGTGGAGTGACCATTTGGCAGTAGATGGTATCTGCCAGAATGTGACAGTGTTGAGAGGGGAGATGGATAGCCAGGATGATAGAGTGGGAATGATGGCAATGGTGTCTTGATGTGCACTATGGGTGCTGTAGTCAAACAACAGTTTAGCACTACTGATAGAATTGGTGAAAATTGAAATATTAGAAATGGTGCAGAAGTCCAGAGCATCACGGGACATAGAAGAAGAAAGGTTTAAGGTGGAGAGTAGTCCTAAACGGAGGGCATACAATTCAGCATCAGAAGAGATAACCTTGCCACAGGGCTGGACAAGTGAGTGAAGAATGTTGGAAGGAGAAGAATCAAAAACATAAAAGGCAGAAGTGCCAGACCAGACTTTGCCATTAGATGAAGTGGGTATGCTACCATCAGTCACAACAAGTAAACAAGAAGATGAGGAAAAGGATAGATCATGTGAATCGCTGGCCTCTTTGAGGTGTTGGTGTACAGTGTTGTCATCAGAGGGGTCAGGATTGTCCATGAAATGGATTTGTTTCCCATATATGTTGATGATACAAGTGCCAGGTTTGGCGTGGGAGGATAAGAGGTTGAAGCAATCAGAGATAATTGTGCTCTCCTTCATCATGTTGAAGGCAGGAGAGGCATATTTGGGTTTCTGAGTTATCACATCGTCTTCATCTCTTGTGAGGAGTTTAAGAGGGTGGGTAGGAGGGAGTGTGCAGTATCAGGATGAGCATCTTTTGGCAAGTTTATGAATGTGGTAGGTGATGGGGATAAGTCCTGCTATGGACTCAACACCACCTTTTGGGGAAGTATGGAAGGCACCTGTAATCCACAAAGCCACTGGTCTTTGCATGTGTGCAAGCATTTTTGTAAGGTTGCATAGTTTCTTTTGATATGGGAGATACCATAGGTGAAAGCCATAGGTAGCTATTGGTACAACACAGGCTCAATATAGAATGTGTTTGTTGATGGGGGAAAGGCCTCAGTTAGAGTTCCCTAAGAGTCATAGGCACTTTGCAGTGGAAAGTGCCTTAGTTGAATAGAAGCACACATGTTCTTTAAATGTGAGCACTCAGTCAAACCAGAAGCCAAGGTACTGAATGAATGGTTTGGGTGTGAGTGTGATATTGTGGCCATGTTTGTCTACTATGGTAACATTGGGGTTTGATTTGGCCCAAGGGTGATTTGAGAAGTGAAAAATCTCATTTTTTGTATGTTCAAGGGCAAGGCCCATATTGGATAGGGTGGAGGCGCATGCTCCATAAACCTGTGAGAGGGTTTTAGTGTTTCTCTTGAAAGATTCTGATTGTACAATAAGAAGTCCATCATCAACAAAGGAGAGTAGTTTACAATGAGAATCATTAGAGAAATGATACATGAATGGTGAAAGTAAAAGAGAAGTGAGTATAGGGGAAAGTGCAGATCCTTGTCCTACACCAACTGAAGCTGGGAATAACAGAGAAGTGGAGAGACCCCAGGAGTATGTAGTGAAATGTTCAGAAAGATAGTTTGTGAAAAATTTTACTATACAAGGAGGAAAGCCATGTTGTTTGAGGATAGCACACATAAGAGAGTGATTTACTGAAGGAAAGAATTGGGTGACATCAAATGCTAGCATACTTGTTTTCTGTTTTTTGGCCCAGCCTTTTCGGACCATGTGTGTGAGGTAGACACCAGCATCTTCAGTGGAATGTTGGATGATGCCTCCAAATTGAAGGGGATGAACAAGATTGAGTTGAGCCACTTCGAATTGGAGTCTGTTTGAGATCATTTTCTCAATGAGTTTCCCAAGGGTATTGAGTAGTACAATGGGTTGGAACATTTTGGGGGTGGCGTAGTTCAGTTTGTTTGGTTTTGGGATGATGACCAATGTGGATATTTTGAAGTATTCTGGCCACATGGATAGTTTGACACATTTGGTGGCAAAGGATCATACGTTTTCTAATGCGCTTGGGTTCACAAGTATGTCTTTGAGGTGTCTCCAATTGATGTGATCTTGTCCTGGAGTGGAACCATTTGAAGTGGGTTTAAGAGTGTTATTTAGCTCTTGAGTGGAGAAAGGGGGCCATTGTCATTCTTGTTGGTGTGGTAGGTGGTTTATGGTGTTTAGATTGACTGGTCTATTGGCAGCTGAGTTGTAAGTGCCATCAAGTGCTTTCCAGAGGTCTTCTAGATTGTTGCAAGGTTTGTTCTTATATGAGATGGATTGGGCAGGAAGGAGTTTTGTTCTCTTACCCAACTCATAAGGTCCCACAGTCTCCTATCTTCTTCAGCGATTTGTTCAATTTTTTTGTTGAAGAATGTTCATTTAGCCTTTCTGGTTGCCCTTCTAAAAGCTTTCCAGTTCCATTTAGAGTGTTGTCCCTTGAATTTGTCTAGGGCTTCTTTACACTCTGTATTCCACCAGGGTTTTGATTTGGAGTTGATGCATATTTCTTTTGCATTTCTTTCCCAAGCGTTTGTGACACAATCATTTAATGCTCTTGCATATGAATGGATGTCACCTGTGACATTGATGTCTGGAAGGCACGTGCTAAGGAAGTTTGTTATGCTTGCAACAAACACCTGTTCCTTGTCTGATCCTTTCTTTATGGATCACTTTTTGATGGTGGGTTGGAATTTAGAAATCTTGATTTTGATATGAAGGGGGTTGTGGTCTGAGCTTAATCGATACTCATTTTCAATGGAGTGGGTAATGATATGTTCCTCATTGGTTTCAATGAATAGGAGATCAATTACTGAAGGGAGTTTGTTGCAATCATGCAGGATATGTGTAGGGCCCAGGTTGATTGGTGTAGATCTGGTGAGAGAGAGGTCTTCCATAAGTTCAATGAGGTTATTGGCCCTCATTGAGTTGTGATGGTAGTTGGAATCCCAATCTGGGGATTTCATGTTAAAGTTGCTGCCTGCACACACTATTTTCATAGGTGGGAGGCAGGAAAACATCTCCATAAGGGACATGAAATTGGGGTTGTCTGAGTCACCATAGCAGTTAAGAAAGTAAATACAATGGGTAGTGTACAGAGAGATAAGTTGGAAGTCTCATCCTGAAATGATGTCTGTATGTAACATTGGTCTTAGTGAAGAGAGAGATTTATGTATATATGTAAGGACACATGGATTGTCTATGGATCTGTCCTGAATTGGAATCCAGTCATTATGAATTGGGAATCCATGCATCTCCTCCCCTTCAGGGAGTTTAGTAGATGGGATGTTACAAATGAGTCTATTAGGAGGTTCTTGGAGACATAAAATGTGAATGTGAGATAAATTGGGTGAGTTCAATAATACCTCTGTTAGAGGCCATGATTGCTGGATGTTTTGGAAATGAAAAGAGAGATGAGAAAGGGTCCAGTCTTTAATATGTTCATTGCAAATCTTGGGAACAGGGACAGAATTGAGAGAGACCTTGCTATTCCCCTTTTTGGGTTGTTGGCATGTGGTCTTTACCTTTGAGGGTTTGCCAATCATATTGTGATGGCTCCAGCATTATAGTTGGCATGGTTTTTCCCTGCCTGGAGTTCTTCAGCTTTGTTGGTGTGCCATGGCTTGTTGTATCATTGACAGAAAAATGAGCATTTGTCACTATCCATGGAGTGGTTTCCACTACAATTCTTGCATTTAAAGTTGGGGATATGGGGGCATGGTTCTCCAGGATTGGTAGCTGGTTGAGGGGGGTTGGTCTTTTTGTTTTCCCTGCAACAATAAGCTTGGTCACAGTGGTTCTTGGTCTTGTGGGGGTCCACACATATTGTGCATCTTGGGTTGCGAGACCTACATAAATGAGTGGAATGTCCCCATCTCCAGCATTGTTTGCATTGGGCTACACCTGTGTGCATAGAGGCTCCTCGAATGGTGCAATATCTATCACCAATTTGGACATGTCTGTTGATGAGTGTTTTTGCCCTTGTTCCTGATTGTGTATCCCACAGGTCCATGTATAGGTTAGCAGAATCAGAATGTTCCATGATCTGACAGAAACAGGGTTTTGCTGCTAGGTGATTGAATGCTTCAGCGAATGGTGTATCCATGAGGGCATCAATGAAGTCATCGGCAGTGTATGGGGTGCCATTGGGGTGATAGTAGGGGAGGTCACAAACCTTAATGAAAGATTTGGACATGGGGAGGGCAGGGAAGATTTCAGATCACACTTCATTAGGGAGAGAAGGTACCGCCTTGATGATACCCCTCTTAATTATTTGGAGTTCCTTTTCATCAGCAATTCCAGTGGTATTCATCCATAGACCGTTATTTGTGGCCCTGGTGGTGTTGATTTGGAGCTTGGAGCCTGCTTTCTTAAGATTGCCATTGCAAATGGCAGTGACTCATCACATATCTGAGATGAGGTTGGCATGGAACCCATTTGGGAATGTACCAGTGAAGGGTCCAATGATGTTTTGTTGTGATGGGCCTTGTGTGATGTTTACTGGGGGTGAACATCTTTGATTGGGCGTGGGGATGGGGGGGAGGGGGATTTAGAAGGATCTGGGGTGATGATGCATCCAACATGCAACATTTCAAGAATCTTTGCAGGAGTGACTTCAGGGTGTTGCACTTGAAGGTTGGTGTATGCCAAGAGGTCATTTCTGATTGGATTCCCATAGGGGAAGGAGAAGGAGCATTTGCCCTTGCTGCAGCAGCTGCTTTGGCATATGAGGGCTTGGTGTGGTTTGGTTTAGTCAAATTGTTGACTTTAGGGGATTGGGGTTCAGGGGGGAAGGCAGGGGTTATGATGGGGTTGGTAAATTTACCAGATGGGGAAGGGCCTGGTTTGAATTGATTGCCCTTTGGAATGGGCAATGGTTGGGGCACTACTGGTAGGTGTTTACCACCCAGTTTGCCTTTTCAGGTCACTGTGGACCACATGTGTTCTTCCTTTGCTTTTTCAGGAATGGGTGGTTTAGTGCCAAGGTTTTCTATTTCTGGATTGATTCCAGAAACGGGTTCCATAATGGTGGTTTTGGGCACAACATCAGCTGGTGCCAGAGTGTCATCCATGACTACATTGGTTGTCTCTTTAGAAGACTGTCCAGCCTTCATTATTCCTGAGATGCATGCCTCTTCTTCTCTCCTGCTGGCAGCTAGTCCGGCTTCAAACATCTGGTTATCTTCTTCTGTCCATTCAATGGATGATTGTGTAATCTGGGGCAGGGGTGTGGGTGCTACTTCTTTGCCTTTGCTGCATGCTTTGATAGTATTTGGGGTGGGAGGTTGGGGGGTTGGGGAAGAGGGGAGGGGGAAGACTGGTTTATTGATAGCTCTATCTGGGCAGTTCTCTACATATGTACACCCAAATTGGTGACTCATGCAAATGACAAGTGGAACATTGTCCTTGCCATTCATAGTGACTGGGAGAGTGCCTACTTCTGGTGTGCATGCAACTACATTGGTGAGCTCACTGATTGCTTGACCAAGTTCAGTTTGTTTGAGGTCAAAGCCATTTTTGGCTGCATTTGTCAGCCACAACTCCGCCATTTTCAATACAAATTTGATCGCCCTGGCTTCAAACATAGGGTCCTCTACATCACCGCTCATCATCAAGGAATGCATCACTTTCATAATGCAACCTTCTCTATTGAAAACACCTCCCTTATCTGCCCCATCATCGCCAGGGGCCATCCAGGCCAGTGTATCTACATCCACTGTTTGCACAGCTTCCACTCTCATTGCTGACTCAGCCATTCCATGGGATGGCCTCATGTTCTCCACCTGGTTTCCCACAGTTGAAATAGGAATGTCCTTGTCCCATGTGAGGGTGGGGGGGGATTTGTAGGCCTGTGTGATAGATTGGGCCAGGGTTAAATTGATATCAGGGGTGGGGGGAACCTCAATGGTGTTGTCTGGTTCAGAATTGGGGACAAAGAGGGAGGGGGAGAAAGTCTTGTTCTCTGTGAAGGGAGTGCCCATGGGTAGGATGCTGCATACAGTGCTCCACTTGCTGCCACTGTTAGATTTGTTGCTTCCTGCCCAAGAGGATGAGACATCATCATGCAAGGACATCCGAGATGCCTTCTTTGCAAGGGTTCCCTGTAGAGATTCTACTGGAAAGGGGGCATGCTTGCTGCCCAAGGAAGGTGTGGGGGAACTGAGCATTCTCCCCATCAGCGAGGGACTAATGTACTCCTCATTCCTTGTTGTGGACCTTAAGGTGCTCACAGGTGCAAATGGACCCTCAGAGGCTTCTCTATGGGGTTCCAAAGCAAAGGGGCCCTCAGAGGTGTACCTTGGTGGTTGGGTGCCACGTACAGGCACCGTCTTGGTCATTGTCTTGTTCATCAAACTACTGCTCATGACTCTTCTCAGCTTCTTCTTAACACTTGTTATTCTGCTCCAGATACTGAATTGATTGCTCATTGGGTTTATCCTATTTGCTGTACCACTTTTTGAAAGTCGATGATAGTGGTTACTGGAAAAGGAAGGATGCCAATATGGAGACCTTGGCTTCAACTTGTGAATTGCACCCCTCTCAATATTGCAAGGGTCTCAACTTATGACCCAAGCAGAATTGTCCATTGATGAAGGGATAGACCAGATGGAGCCAGGGAGGATGGACAGAGAATAGAGGAGACATGGAGGTCTAAGTCAAATTATCAGACTAC
>MU151703.1:0-13292 GCA_015584085.1 Macrolepiota fuliginosa MF-IS2
CAATATTCGGAGATAACCTTCTGCCAATTGTTGGGATCGCTCGGGTGAGCTGCACCATAGGAGTTTTGACCCCAATAACTGTAAGCGTATCATCAGCTATTTGTTCTACCGTGTAGCATTGTCGGGTGGGCGTACACAGCGACCTGAGTGATGCACGACCCAGGATCAGTAAAAAATGACAAGACTTGACGACAGGATTAGCATACGTTGTCCTGTCTACTATTGTTAAAGGCGAGAGTCTGAGTTATGCCGAGGGCAAGGAGAGAGCAAGAAGCAAGTAGACCACGGAAAGTGCTGAACAATTTCATGCTGACTGAGTCTGCTGAAGCAATGCAGCTGAGTCTCTGGGTTTTTATCCTCGTCCTCACCATGTCTCGTCCCATCCTGGAACATTTTCCACCATCACTGCGGTCAGCTGAGATGTCATTTGCATTTCAAAAAAACCCATCTGTCATGAAGAAAAATTACAGGTGTAAGTTTTTAGACAGCTTAGAATGCTTACTTGCGTAAGGCGACTGTGTACAGGGACCTAACAGGCGAGATTTGAATGACTTTTCTGGAATGAGATCTCTATTGTAACACTGTCCATGCCACCTGAATGCAGTGGTATTTCGTTGGTGCAACGTACGATCCCGTCAGTAGCGGTCCCCGGCCTACGTTGAGGGAGTCAGAAGCGACGAGAATGGAAGGAAAAATTCCAGATGCAGCACGCTGTCAGTGAGAAATCGAGCCTTTGCATTCCATGTGATGTGGCCAATTCAACCACGGGGGCCGTGAGGGCGTTTCGTCCCCCACTTGAAGGGCCCTGTAGTCCCTATGGTCAAGGGCGGTTGCTCGGTCGTTTTGATCGGCTAGTGCGTGTATTGGTCCTAGTAAGACTCACAGTACTGCATATGGTTTCTATTGTCATGCTATCTTTGTTATAGGATGCGTAGTGTTATCCTAGTGTTTAATAGGCTTCCAACGCTCCAAACATTTACATTCGGCGTCATATCTGTCATCTTTTTGTTTGAACTCGCGGGTACAAGGTTAACTTTGCTCAGGCATGATCCAAGCTCCCCTTCTCGTCGGAAGGCGTGCCTTTATCTGACCTTGGGATATCAATCTCATCACCGAAGACCTCGTTCATCTCTTCGAGTGTTTTCCCTGAGGACTCTCGTCAAACGGACGACCCAATAAAAATCATGATGGGGCCTACCTTTGGTTTCAGGGAAGAAGAACAGAACAGCCAGGAAGTCGAAGAAATTGAGGGCGATGAATAGCATGTAGAATTTCCAGTTGACGTTTTTGAGAGCTATGGGCGATACTTGTCCAATGAAAGTATTGAATGCCTAATAACCGCGGGTCAGCCGCCGAGTGACATATACATAGGCACGGCAACAGCGCATACCCAGTTGGCGCAAGTAGCGACACTAGTTCCGATAGATCGTGTACTCGTAGGGAAAACTTCAGACGCCAGCACCCAGCTGACAGGACCGAAGCTTAAAGAGAAGAAGATACTGAGCATGAAGATCATGGCAATACCAGCACTGCAGGTATATGTTTAGCTATTGTCCATCAAATCCAATCATAAACTAACCGTTGAGCAGAGGCGTTGACCGTGCCTTGAACACCGTCGGGTAGTGGCGGGTTCGTTGCAACGATAGCAGCCAGGATAGAATACAGAACGACGAAACTTGAGGCACCGAACAAGAGGGGCTTTTTGCGACCAACGCGATCGAGAATAAGAGTGATAAAGCTGAAAATATAATCAATGCCACAAATCTGTAGGTTTGAACGAGAGGGCGTACAAAATATTGGCAATCGGTCCAACAGCACCATAGATACTAGAGCCACCGTGAGCGACTTGTGGGCACAAGTGGAATCTGAACATACCCTTGAACCAAGAGTGCTTTGCTATCCGTGACACCCAAACTCTTATACATCTGGGGGCCGAAGTAATTGATAACTATAGCAATGTTGAGTTTGCCACGACAAATGCAGGCGGTAGTTAAATCTTACCGTTGATTCCAGTAAACTGGCAGAAAACCTGAACACCACAAGCAACAAGTGTCCTATGGATCATCGCCCTGCTTGCCCAAAGGTCCTTGAGACTCCTGCTCCTCACAGCTACCTCGGCCTTAATCGTCGTGTACATCTCGTTGTACTCCTTCTCCGCTGCGGCACGGTTTTCATCGGATTTTCCATGAAGCCAGTAAACGACCTCTTTAGCCTCATCATCTTTTCCTACTTCAAGCAACCAACGCTATTTGAATAATTCCGTCAGACAGAGGGGTTACTAGAAACGGCACATGAACTTACAGGGCTGTTTGGTAAGAACTGAATACCGACGAGGAGTAAACCAGCAGGGAGGAGCTGGTCCAATGCAGGGATGTCAATCGTTTTCACCGCAGTTGCACGGGGGGTGAAGATGAACAGACCTGGAGACCAAGGGGCATCCGCCAAGATACGTCCGAGTCGATAAATTGTGAACCATAACCGACCTATTAATCACTGAGCCCATGGTTCCGGAGTATATGTAATGTCGACCGACCCAATTGGCCACAATGAACCCGATACCAATCATCTGCTGTGTTAATCCCACAAGGAAACCTCGGATCTTGGGTGGGGCAACCTCCGTCTAACCACAACCAATCTGTGAGTTCCGCCGCCCGGATCGCGGTAGTCAGCTAGAGTGCTCACGTTATACAACGGGACTGTCATCGAAAGCGCACTGGCAGAGCATCGTTATCATCACATGAACATTCAGGGTCGAAAAGAAGCCTCACCCAATTGCAAGACCACCAATAATTCGTCCAATGAGTAGTGTAGCGACGTTAGGTGCACCCGACTGCATTGCACATCCCCATAGCGCAAACAAGCAACCGATCTATAGCCGTTGCGCATCAGAAATCGGGCCGCACATTCTGTAAAGAATGGTCGTGGGACCGACGGTTGTACCTACCTGGATTGCACGTTTTCTACCCAGCCTATCATTGAGCCTGGGGAAACAGGGTGGTCAGGGGGAACCCAGGGAACTTTGGCATAAAATCGTACCATCCTGCAGCAGCGGCTCCGAAGAAACATCCACCTAAAGACGGCTTGGTGAATGAGAACTCCACCTCTTGTAGCTGTTACATACCGTTGAAAGTTGACACAACGGCCCCCTGGATATTCGCATTATCGGTGAAACGCGCATTATAGTGCTTCATAGTAATGACAGAGGCGATGATACCACTAGAACGTGATGGTCAGTCGTCTTCCCGAGATGTAGACACATTTCATGCTCACCTATCGTATCTGAATTGCCAGAGCCGCGCAGTCAGTCTCTAGCATATACCGTCTGTTCGGGTTGAAGAGGTCGTACCCAAACAAAAAGGAACCTATTGGAAACAGATTAGACTCATTCAAGATGGAGGCTGATAGCACTCACCAATAGAAGAGAACAGAGCAACGAAGATATTGAAGAGGAGCCCCATCTTTGTAATCGTTCAACCCAGTTTATGGGTGAGTCGTAAGAGGCGTAAGCCGCGAAAAAACGAATCCGTGCTCAACCCAGACAGTACAACGCTTTATATCCTCTCAGATCCAGTGAACCCTCAAACGACATCTGATGGAGTAAAATAAACTTGCAGTACGGAGAAATTCCGGGGAAGCGCAAGTGCGACCCATGATCATGAGAAGCTTCTCCACACCAATTCAATCGACAACGCGGTCCGGCTAGGGATGGAACGCATGCGGTTCCCCGGACTCACGTTCATGGCTTAATCTCGAACCTCTCGAGGCTCTGAAGGTCGAGGCCTCAGGCCGCGGCGCGAGCAGAAACGATCGGGAGTAGGGGGTGGCGAGGACATATTTCCTCTGTTTCGAGAATACAACCATTGTTTCTACAACGGTGTCGAACCGCACTTCCGAACGACATTTCGTGGGATATGCGGGCTGACCTGTTGTGACCCACGAAAACCAACTGACCTTTCTCCAGCCGAGGCACCATTCCGGCCGCAACTAAACCGCAAGAAATCAGACCCATGCCAGTCCATGCCGGTATAGCGGCCCCGAAAGGTATTACCCCAGGAGTATGACTTCAAGTGAGAAAGGATGGGGAAGTGCGCACTGATCAGATTGATTGGGACTTAAAGTGAGAGAATGGGAAACGTCGGATATATCGCATGAATCAGGCTTCTGTTGCTGATACTCCTTCCTCTTTCTGAGCATCGACTTCTTTCGTAGCTTCCTTCTGTTCTTCTACGACCTCTGCGGCAGGAGGGTAGATTTGCGGGATAAGCTCCCTAACAAGAACGCTCGAACATTCAACATCCTGAGGGTCCGGGTAGGAAGGACACGTACTTATAAATACCGTCATCTTGTGCCAGGTACACGACAAACACGACACGGTCAATCTACGTCATAGTTTGCGACGCAAGTAATCAGTATATGCGTTTTCCTTGACGAAATAAGTTTGGAACCATGTCATACCTTCTCTCCGTTCTCGGATTCCAAGAATCCCCTGACCTCCGTCAGGGCAATCCTCGCCGCTTCTCTGTGAGGATAGCCATACACTCCAGTAGAAATGCAGGGGAACGCCTATGTCATAATGGCCAATATCAATAAGCACGAAACCAAAGAAGGTCTAAGTTCACTCACAATCGACTTCAAATTGTGTTCCACAGCAATTTCCAAACTCCTTCTGTAGCATGAAGCTAGCTGATCCCCTCTGATGTCCTCGTTTCCAGGGTAGTAGACGGGACCAACGGTGTGGATCACATAACGGCTGCAGGAACGAAAGTTTAAAAAATGATTAGCGTTCAGTGTTCCCGTGAAGGACTGGGTAGATGGCGTCACACACGCTGGTAGCTCGTAGCCTCTAGTTAACTTGGCGTCGCCAGTATCACACCCATCGAGCATTCGGCCTATTATTGTAGTCTATAAGTAGTTGTCATATATGCATATGCTGTCGCACGCCAACCAAACGGAGGTCGTACATCTAGGCAGAGTGGAGAAAGCCAACGTACATTCTTCCAAGAGTTTACGTCCAGCAGCAGCGTGAATCGCGCCATCGACTAGGAACAAGACCTTATCTTGGCATACATCACTAAACGTGCACAGCAGTTAATACACACCACCTCCACCACCTTCCCAAAATCACGCGTCAGCAACCAACACGATAGAAATACAAGGCAAGGGAATATGGTACGCACCTAGCAAACTCTTGTTCGCGGCATTAACAAGGGCATCGGAGTCAAGAATGGTAATGTCTCCCCGGCTACGAATGCAACCATCATCGGAATCGACAACATCAAGATATGAAACGATTCTCTCATGAGCCCAAAATTGACCAAGAGATCTAAAGCAAGACTCACTAACAGGAAACCTTATCCAACAACTTATCATTCGGCTCCGGTCCACCTCCCATCTTTTCCGCCTTCTTGATGACGCCTTTCTCAAATAACTGCCGGATAGTTGGAATTTGATCGAGCTTCAGGGCGTTTTTTTCCGGCATTTAACTCGCACAAGGTGTGTCAGTAGTGTGAGAAGGCAGATTTTGTCAAAGGAAAGATAAAGAATCAGAGACAGAAAGAAGACGAATAGCTGTTGGGCAAGGCCATCTGATCTGGTAAAGTAAAGTTATCAAACAAATCACCATCGACGTCACGAGTTATTTATAGGCGCTTGTTCACTAGGGGCTACTAGAGGTCAAGGTGCCCTTTTGGGTTCAATAACCTCGGCCGTACGGTGGCCGGGATAGCGTGGGGAACGGAAGAGCATTCTGTGTATTTTCTACTATTCGCAGGACAATGAAACCGAGAAGCAATGTGTAGTTGATCGATAGCAATGAAGTGAATGCCAATAATACAACACAAGATGACCAGAACTACAAAGAAATGGTGCAAAGTACAAAAATAAACATAAAACATATTCTTGAAGAACGAGTGAGCGCTAGCACATGGGTAAACAAAGATGCACAGTGGTACGAAAGCTGATGCTAAGAATGTTGGAGAGTCGAACGGCATAAGATCATGATCAAAGCGTGATGAGGGGGCATGCATGAAAGGTAGTAATTCCCGAGTTGACCGTCCAGTCCCATTAGAAAAGACAGTATAATGCTGAAGAATTAAGGCGAATGTAAGAATAGGTCGAAAGCGAAGTTGTGCTGATATTCTGGTGTAGTCTGTAAGCTAATGGAACATATCCGGACATAGCGCTCAAGACTCACAAGATACAAGGTGCGTTGTTATGATGAAGCAAACCCGCGAGAAGATGGTATTGTCGGCATGTAGTGATTTTCAGTTTCGCACATAGGCGATCCTGCTTGCGAACGTTCGACGATAGTGGCTGTCGGCACCAGCGTGCCCGTCGTTGATTGTACACACGTCCTGTCTGTGCTTGTTGATTCCGTTCCGATCGCCTGATTGTGCGGGTAATATGACAACCGCTTAGACCTGCTGAAGTCATAGACAGTAAACCTATTATGCGAGTAGTTACGTTAGTCGCGGGATTGATTGAAGCGAGCCCCATTATGACTGAAATGATACTCACTGTTCTTCCAGCTGCCGAAGTTCGGGCCGCATTTTCTCGAGGTCCGGATTGACCTTGCGCTTGGAATGAGTCAATGGTTTTTCTACCATCAAGAACTCGTCTAGTTCGTGTGCCACATCAAAATTTGCCTGTTTCATCTGTGGGAACATTGAGTCAGTTTTTTGCTGCGTGTACAATGAAATCGGGAATACCCACGTCGGGAACAAATGGTGGTTGACATTCCTTGGCTTCCAGAGCGTTCCAATCAATGGATGAGAACCATGGATGATTACGAATATCTTCGAAGCCGAAGCCAGTGGGACGGCAACCCAGACGAGTATTAGGGTCCTTGTCGATTAACTAGATAGAACAATGAGAACGGTGAACCAATTTGAGGGAACAAAGAACAGGCATACCCCTCTCAGAACAGAAAGACCTGCTTCGCTACACCGTGTATGTGCATTGTCAGGGAACCTGAGAGGATCCTTTAAGATTGACTGGGTCATCTTCTCCGCGTTACGGCCGTCGAAAGGTCGCTTGTGGAATAGGAGCTCATAGGCTGTTATGCCCAAACTCCACCAATCAATTGCCCAATTATACCCTTTCCGACCAACAACTTGAGGTGCCATGTAGGCCATGCTGCCAGCAACACTCGTATGTAAACGCCTCTCAGAATAGTGAATGGCGACGTTGAAATCCGTGATGTGAGCGTGACCCGTGGCATCAAGAAGGATGTTATCAGGTTTCAAGTCACTATCAAACTTGTCAACAAAATGTTCATCAGAGCAGGTTGTCAACGCACCGATGAATGATACGTTGACGATGCAGGTAATCGAGAGCGCTCGCCAGCTCTGCAACCCAGAACATTACAGTGTCTTCTGGAATGTATCTTTGACGTTCTAAATGGACTAGTGTGGCAATGATTGAGTCCTGGTTAGGGCGGGGCAGAGTTAGGGCCACGTACACCTCAGGTCACCTCCTAGCATGAGGTCGAGGACAAAAAAGCAGTTTTCATCGTCCTGAAAAGCGTAGCGGAGATTCACAATGAATGGGTGGTCAATCTGGAAGGTATGCCGAGTGAGACGAGAGAAGTGATGTCGTATGGAAGTCACGGACCTCCTCTAGGAGGCGACGCTCCTGAATAATATTAGCCATGGCTTTTTGTCGAACACATCGCGACTTGTCGATGTACTTGAGGGCATACAGTTTATTGGAGCGTTTGTGCTCGACGACCCGCACCTAAGATTGATAAAGGACGAAATGTAAATGAGAAGGGTCGAAAACCGCGAAAACATAGTGACAAACCTTGCCAAACGCACCCTTGCCAACAGCGCGGTGGAGGTCGAAGTGATAGAGGCTGACCTCTCCGTTAAAGTCGACTGGTTCAGAGAAGCAGCAGCCCATGTCGCATTCCCTGGAGAGTGAAAGGAAGATGGATATTAAGAGGGGGAGAAATACAAGGGCGGACGGATTTGGAAGCAGTGAAGTTCATAGAACCTGTGCTCCTAAAAGGAAACAGCCGGTCCTCGCTTTCATCTCAGTTTGGTAGTTGGCCCATCAGCTTCCTCCAGAGACAATAAGCTCTGGGGAGAACTCGGACTGCATCACTTCGAGACAAAAAGACGAAGACAAAAAGCTCTATCATGCGTCCTGTAATTCGTAGAGAGGCCGAACCCCACTATTCCTTTACAAGTTCATCCCTGAATTTCTATTTAGTCGGCTTGCTCCACTTGTCCAATTATGTCTAACGCGTGTTCATCGTTAACCGCCCGCCCGTCGTTCACCTCATCCATAGCCGTCCGACGGCTCTGAAGCCAACAGACGACGCGGCCATCACTATTTTCCTGGTTGTTGCGCAACCCTAAATACGACGACTACTGTGTCACTGACTCTGTGACCTTTGAACTGCAACATCGACCATGGATCCCGAGCAAGCGTCCCTTGCTGCCCTACTCGCTCCCACTCCAGAGAACTTAGCATCAGTCAAGGTCTTCCCTCTCATCCCCGCACTCAAGAAGGATGTTACTGTAAGCGTTGACTCTCCCACCGCAAAAGTGCGCTCCAACTGAACCTTCCTTTCTTAGAAGACAATTGGTGGGTGTTCGTAATTGTTTCCGCGGCATCCACTAACCAAAACATATCCTATTGTTATCACAGACAGCGCACTGAGCTGGGAGTAAATCTCATCCACTTCTGAATACCTAGGGCCACCCACTAACCTGATCCGTTTAGCCAGCTGACTGCTTCGGATATCAATTTTGCTATCGTCCGTCCATTGGTTAGCAAATATGCCCGCCTCAGGAACATGGCTGTCGTATATGCCTGCCTGGTGGTCCGATCCTACTTTCTAGCGCAGTCAGAAACCGATCTCGCTTTCGCTGGTGTAATGCTTTCACGTGCGAGCCTATGCGAAATCCTTGCCATGAAGCTCCTCAGTCATTTCGCCTCAAACTACATACAGCTCATCGCAGTTTTGACCACGGCTTGGAATCCGCTTGCTGGGGCCACACGTGAGGTCGTTCAGGAAGTCAAGCATGCGATCCACTCCAAACATGATCTCGAAACGGCACAAACAGCGATTGAGGTCCGTCCTAATATGTCAGGGTTGAAGGGTCGTTTGGTCTCATGAATCGTCTGTAGATGGCTATCTCAACAAAGGCCAAAGCTTTTCTGGCTTCTACAGTCACGCAAAAGGTCGTTAACGACATTTACTCGGGGAATGTGGTGTTTTCCATCTACGCGACACGATCTATTCTGGCAGACAACTACAAACCACGAGCTATCCAGATCTATGATGTCCGAAATGCCCCGTTCTTGAACCACTATAGGTATGTTCTTGCCCCACCCATAACATGCCCGCGGTACTTGAACCACCACCACCAGGCTCCGCGTACCACGATATAAAACAATATTAGAGTTTCTAAACTTTACCGTCCTCATGTTGACCTTTGTTCTATGTCTGGCAAGTAGGTCTTCCATTTCGTCCTATTGTCAGGGTACCACTCCTCAGTCGGGGATGATTACAGACAAGGATAAGGCTCAGCTTACATTTTGGGAAGTCGCATTCATCGTTATCGGAAGTGCGTTTGCCCTGGAAGAGTATACAGCTTCCACAGAAAACGGCTGGTATCGTAAGTACAGTCATGCTACCCCACAATCCTCGCTGCGTGCTGATGGTCGGCGGTGATAGTTTACATTGCGAATGTAAGCAGTTACCCCTTTGCGCTGAGAACCAAACTCATGACTTTTTACTTGCTTAGATGTGGAACGCGTTTGATTTCACGTTCATTGCTATTTTCCTGATTTACTTGGGTTTGAGAATCCAGGGCCTTCATAACGCGGATCGTCAGTATAACCTATTTGCCCTTAATGTCTTTCATGTAACTTACATTTCCCACGTCGGCATCAGTGAACGCATCAAGTATGGCATTTGATGTTTTGGCTTGTGGGGCCTGTATCCTTTTTCCGAGGTACGTATGTGCGCTTTTTCGGTACCTGTACCCAGTCCTCATGTTGATGGCTATAGATTGGTGTTCTTTGCGGTGTCCAATCACGTTTTCATATTGTACGTAGCCGCGTCTGAGCGTCCCCGATCTTCAGCATAATTCACACACCCGCCACCGGGTACAGATCACTACGGGCAATGATCGTGCAATTCGTGTTCTTCGTTGGAATAGCCGCGATATGCTTCTCGGGGATGTTGTTCACATTATGGACACTGGGTGCGTGTCTTTTCTCGGGAGCAGAGAACGATTAACTTCTATTGATATTTTATTTGTTTCCCAGCACAGGACCAAATCCCTCTTCCAGATCAGAAACCATGGACAGTTCGCTCCATTGCCTGGCTGATAGTGCAGATCTGGTTCGGCAACACGTACCTCAGCTTCAATCAGGCCTCCAGCTTCCACCCGGTATTTGGCCCAATCTTGATGACAATATTTGCCGCTCTTTCCAATACCCTTCTCTTGACAAGTTGAGTACAATACACCTGTCGCCTGTTGGTTTTTTCTGTCAATCAAAAACGTGCCCGACTGGGCGAAGCGCCGACGGCATCGTGATTCACGGCGCCTCAACCTTGTTTCTTGTTCCTTTTTTACATGTTTTGTCTTTTGGGACCTTAAGGCTTAACTCTTTGATCCTCCATCATGCCCACACTAACAACCGATCTATACATGCAGTCCTCATTTCAATTTTATCCAACACTGTTGCTAGGATCGATGCCAACGCGACACAAGAGGTGCGTCAAAAATCTAAAGCTTTCTTTTGCCTTTAGCGCCTTGCTTGTCCCATATATAGACCACTAACCATTTTGGGCTTTGTAGTACTTGTTCCAATTCGCGATTTCAACGATCGAAGGGTACGTCCTGCTCCCACCTACGCCGACCCATTTCGATGCACACTCACCCCCGCCGCGATCTGTCTTTGGTTTCCAGAGTAAAATCTGATGCCTTGTTCTCCTATCAGCCACCCTTCAACATTCTCGCCTTCCTTATTCTCAAACCTGCAAGCTGGTTCCTTTCCCCACGCGCACTACATTCCGCAAACGTGTTCCTTATCAAGGTTACCTCGTTGCCGCAACTTATTGCTATCACTGTCTATGAAAAGCACCTGGCTTCTGGACAGAAATTCCGGCAGACTAGTCAAGGCGCCGCACAATCTCTTTTCCAAAGTCTTCCTAGGCACATTAAGAACATGCCTCTGGTCGAGGCCCTCGTCGGGTCCTCGAATAATGATCTCTATGACGCGATATTTGACATGAACATTAATGATGATGACATAGATATCTTCGCCGAGTTTGACGACGAGGACGAAAGACCTATCCTAAAAAGTGTTCATTCTAGGGAAAATGTTTCTACCTCAGGCAACGGTACTACGGACTCTATATGGGGTCCGAGCTCTAGTAACCCCGCGACGCCACGACGTCGTACACCCCGCGCCAAATCCGCAACACGACTCACCATCAACCCGAATTATTCACCAAAGGGCTCACCTCGGAACCGCGTACAATCTGCACTCCCATCTATGACACCAGCAACAGCAGCAGAACAGAAGTTGACTGGAGAGGGATACGGCGCTGTAGCTACTGGGTCGGCCTTGCTCTCGCGCCCCGACGACTTCCGTTTTCCAACTGGGATGGGTGATGAATATGGCTATGGAAATGGAAACTCGGAGATGAAGAGTCCTTTAGAGAGATTCTACTCTCAGAGGTCGAGAGTTGGGTCTGCCGTGGGTGGACCGATGGCTCTCATGACCAGTGCGGAGGCAAATGCGAGTGTTAGACGGATTGAAACCTTGTTGGGGGAAGTGAAGGAATTGCCTGTTCGCGCACTGAAGGAGGAGATGAAAGAGCTCCAGGTGAGTGCTTGTGGTTTTGTGGTCGTAACTGGACACTAAATGAGGGAGCAACAGGAACGCCAGGCAAGGATTGAGAATCTATTGTTGACACTGACGAGAGGCATGCGAAACGAATTACACCGGCACGATACAATTTGACGACTCTTGAGATGATACCACATGACCCTGATAGCATTTCGCATTCTGATGTACTATATGTTTGTCCCAACTAGTTGATTGAAAACCTCGGGTCGTTTCCCGAGTCCCGTAATAGACCAAGCCAGGAAGTACAGTCTCCCCTCATTGCCGAGCCCATGCTCCACTTCGCCCCCGTAACTATATTAATCTCAGCAATTTTAATCTCGGCATTCTCTACCAGTTTCAAATTGGAGGGGCGGAAACGCTGGGGAGGTGGTCTGGCGATCCCTTCTTTTCCGTTGTTCATCACTAGGCAGCGCATGTGTCAGGAGCTAATGACGACGGAGAGAATAGCAACACGCACCGGCGCCACGCACCAACCCTTTTATGAAGTTCGCACTGCTGCTTGTAAGAGAGCAGAGCCTGCTGTTGTAAGCCGAGGATCGTTACCGCACCGAAAGCCACGTATGAAGTCTCGACATAACTGAGAGAAATCTCCCTTAATAGCGCGCAACGAACAGAACCCTCTCACCCATCGAAATTTATAGGATTGGCGTTATTCAGACAGAAGCGCTCGAGTTCTTTGAGGCGCGCCATCAGCGCTGGGGTGGTTTCGCGTTGTATTTGGTCGAATGATTGACAATTCGGTCCTGATGCGAGTTTCTCGTGAATTACTCGAGCCTGTGACATGTTGCGTGCGATGGTCGGTTGGTTTTGTTGAACGACGTTCCCGAAGAAGATGACCAGGCGGACGAACTCATCAAAATCGATCCGGCTTGAGAGGCATGGTAGGTGCAGGGCAAATGTTTGGCTAAGGTCCATCATATGATGAATCAGGGAACTGATCCGCGACCAGTCTAACTCCACGACCACGCGTCAGGACTATGGCCGGTAGGACACTTGCCATGTCTTCATCGCCGACACCGTCGGAAGAAATGCATTAAAATACTTATCTCTCGCATGGGAACTTGTGGAAAACACGACGAGGAAAAGTTCGGCAACTGCAACCACAAAAATACAATCAGATTTGTCCATCGCATTCACACCCGAGTCGGGGGCGGACAAGCAATTCTCGTGACAGACCAAACTAGATAATAAAACTCCCCGCCCTCAGGCATTATATCCTTCCCAAGTTTTGTCTCTTTAAGTTCGGCGTCAACTCTCACAGTCCCCTCTCGAAAGACCTGCCCATCCCACATCTCTCGCCATGATTCTGGACTATGGCACATCATGAATAAACCAATTATATCGCTTGCGGCTGTCTTGACCGGTGTGCCCCGATGGCTCCCAAATATCATAGAACCAGGTTCAGGGGAGAGAAGTGA
>MU151704.1:0-11369 GCA_015584085.1 Macrolepiota fuliginosa MF-IS2
AGGGTTTTTGAGGAGGGTTGTGAGAAGGGTTTTGAGAGAGGGTTGTGGAGAGGGTTGGTTGTAAGACTGGCCAGGATTAGCTATTGGGATGGACCAGGGCTAGGCACAGCTGTTGGGTCAGACTCATTGAGACAGTTTCACCAAGCCTAAAAATGTTGAATTTGGACATGGATTCATTGAGAAAAAACACATTTACATGATACTGTAGCATGGGTACTTAATGATATCCTCATAGCAGATATTCTGTGAGCACCTGAACACCATCAACTGTAGTGAGGACTGACTGACCAACCTGTTCTCGCGGCCATCTCATTTGATGAAGGGTTATCTGGGGGGGTCTTGGGTTGGCTAGGGTTTTTAAAATTGGGTTTTTGGGCTGGGTTGAAGGCTGGGTTTTTGGGCTGGGTTGAGGGCTGGGTTGAAGGCTGGGTTGAATGCTGGGTTCATGAGAATGGGCTGAGAGCTGGGTTCATGAAGATGGGTTGAGAGATGGGTTCATGAGAATGGGTTGTGTGGACTTTTGAGCTGGGTTGTGCATGGGATTTGAAGATGGGTTGTGAAGAAGGTGCATGGAGAATTTGACAAGGGTTGAGAAAGGTACAAACAATTTTATGTGGTAGAAGACTTATAACTTGAATGTGACAACTGGGATTAGATATTATACATGGGGTGACAAAGTCTGATATGCATTGACATAACTCATTGATATGAAGTTTTGATGAGTGACCAGCAACCTCATAAAAGTAGTGTTTGGTGAGTGGTCAGTAACTTCATTGAACCTCGTCGAAGTGACGTTCGGCGAGTGGTTGGTGACCTCGTCGAAGTGATGTTCGGCGAGTGGTTGGTGACCTCGTCGAAGTGATGTTCGGCGAGTGGTCAGTGACCTCGTCGAAGTAATCTCTGGTGAGTGATCAGTGATCTTGTTGAAGTAATATCTGGTGAGCAATCAGTGACCTCACCAAAGTAATGTTTGATAATGACACCCAACGGGTGGTAACTAACTTCGTCGACGTTAGATCTAGTGAAGGTGTTTGCTTTCACAACAACCAGTCAAGCCATTGGCAAGACACTAAGTCCAACCATCTGTGTGCCCTTGTCGACGTAAAGTCTAACAAAGGACAACACATTTAGGCATTTACTTCATCATTTGCATAATAACTTCGACAAGACATTTTGATGGGAGTGTCAGGTGTTGTTCGTTCCATCACAAGTATAGACTCACTGTAAGATATTCATGTTAGTGGAATATATGTGCACTCAAAGTTATCTCGAAGAGGTCATTACTCGAATAATCACAATGCAATTTATATCCATACAAGACAATATATGCGTAGATGAACAGGTGACAATGTGGCAGCAGGGGTACAGGCGATAGGAGCATTGCATACAATCGACAAGAGGAAACAGAGGCGACAACAAGGGTAGGTATTGTTCAAGAAATGACGACGAAGTCTACATGTCCCAAGAAAGTAAGCGAGAGGTATGAAGTGTACACACCCGCAACGATAGGACACTCAAGTTGCATCTCCCTTCTTCTTACGGATGGCCTTGAGTCCCGACTTAGGAGGAACGGCGGCAGCTCCTACTGGTCGAGGGCGAGGGCTTGACGTCAGGGGAGTAGAAACTTGTGTGCTCGACGATGGCAGATGGCGTGTGCTGGGGGTCGCAATGACACTCGAAGGGGGGGGTTTCTGCTTAGGAGCGAATGGGTTCGGCTTCAGTGTTGGTCGCGGTGGATTTGGAGTAAGTACTTAGGATATTTTCAGTCTTGAAACATAAGGTGTAAGGTTGTGAAACTCACCATTGGGGGTTGGCGCACTTCTTTCCTGAGCTGATGAACCGAATAGCTATCAGTATACAACTGGATGATTGGTATGTTGATGACTCACTGGCCCCCGGGTTATCGACCGATTGCTGTTGAGATTGACCTTGTGCGGCGAGGAGATTCGAGCGGGTTTCGGCGCCAATGGTACCCTGACGAGGCCGTTTGAGAGGTGGGAGATCGTCATCAGTCAAACCACTTGGAGATCCTGGGGAACTGCCACGCATCCTAACATCTTTGCCAGCTATGCATAGTATGAGTACGGGTCATTAAGAACACAAAGGTACTTACGTAGAACATCAGGCATGGAATCCTGATCTTCTCCTAACGCGAGTGCGTCGCCCGCCTCTTTATCTGGTTCAGGAGAACGCATCTCTTCGTCCCGGTCATCACAGCTTTTGTCTAGAAAACAACCATTTGCAAGGATATGTCTTCCGGGGGAAACTCCACTTACTTCCACTCATTTGCACTCTTTTGAGCATCTCGTCCAATGAGTCGGCGTCGGAATCTGAATCTACGATTGGGATTAAATCCAATTCAGAACTAAACATGCATGGACTTACCAGGATACGGTGATAGAGCGGATGTCGATGTTGTCGAGGTCAGATCCTCACTGAGTGCGCCTCCATCTGAGGTGTACGCAGAGCTATCACCCTCAGGTGCTGGGGGTAGGCCGAGGTCATCGTCGTCGTCGGTTACAATTGGTTTAGAGCGGCGTCTTGATTTCTTTGGCTTGGTTGGGGCATCGCCAGGCGTCTCCTCAGCTTCATTAGCAGTTTCCTCTGCTTTGTCAGGGATTCCGCCTCCCAACAGCGCACTTAGGTCTAGGGAATATCAGTTAGCTTGAGAAAATAAGAACGGAAGGGGCACAAACCGTCAGTCACATCCTTGTTCACAAAGGCGTCAAACATGTTTGCTTTTCCACGGGCCACACTGTACAGCACGGCGTCGGAGGTATTGTTCGCAATAAGGTGAATGGCCTTGACAACCTTTTCCTGTGGCTGACGATGTGCCCGGCCCCTAATCTGACGTTCATCTTGTGCTGACCACGGTTGATCCTGAGCTCGAAGTTAGAGCGGATAGCAATACAAAAGATGATGACTTACAAAAAATATTACAATATCAGCGATAGCGAGGTTGAGACCGGCTGATCCAACACTCGAGAAGATGAGAACTCGAGCGGGATTCCTGTCGCTGTAGAGTTCTTTTACACGCTTGTCTCGTTGGTCGAAAGAAATCTTTCCGTTTATTGCTAAACTCTTGACACCGTAAAGTTGTAATACCTAAAGTAAACGAATTAGTAACTGGTGGATTAGAGAGCAAGAAATAGAAACATTTTGAAGCAGTGGTGCCATGGACGGAAATTCGGCGTAGATAATTATGCGGCGTGTTCTCTGAATGTCGGCCTCTCGCATATCGGGGATATCGGGGAAGATAGGCTGGCCTTCCTCGAAAACAACGTCGCCGACGTCATCGTGTGTGAGATAGTGTGCACAAATCTTCGCGCATACATCCATCTTCGTACTCTTCAAAGGTTCCCATTCTTCAAGAGACTTGAATGTTGGCCAAAGCTCGCCAGCATCCCCCTTTGCATACCCCACTGCTAAACGGTACTCCAGATAGAATTTCTAAGTAATATATATTAGTATGAGGTAGTGTTATTTGGTCTGTTACTCACCTTCGTGTGGATCCTTGAATCACAGGCGGTCATGACTCTGTGGTACGATTAGATAGATAAGAAGACAGCAATAGGGTACTTACGTGGCTTTGGCAGCTTCTGCTCGCTCTGCCATTATCGCTGTTTCTCTCTCCGTCAAATTGATGAGGCCAATTATCTCCTCATATGGCGGAAGTGATAAGAGTTCCTTCCCCTCCCAGTTGAGACTCGCTGTTGTTCTACGCAAGAAATGGCCAATACAATAACCTCTGAGACGACGGATGATCCCAAGCTGTGTCTGGAGTGCCGTCTCTCCATCATCATCAAGTTTCTTTGCCTTGCGGAGCGCGGAGGCGTCAGCCTTCTCTTCAATGTATGAAGCTTCATCAAAGAAGTGAGGGATACCAACGAGTCGTTCCAAAGATGTGACGTCCTAAGACAACGGTATGAGTCCAATGTATAATATATGACTGAAATATTTACCTTTGGGGCCGTATGAAGGGGGGTAGCTGTCATAATCAATCTCACTCTTGTTTGTTGTAGAAGACGTAAGATGGCCCAATGCTTGTTCCCGGGGTTGCGCATGTGGTGTGCTTCGTCAAGAGTAATAGTGAGGAAATCTTGGCCGAAGATCGTGCCAGCGAGAGTTCGTCTCGCCGAAGGTATTTCCCAAGGACGTGCATTCTTCCGTTTTTGGATCTGGTGCATTTTTTTGAAATCGTTGAAAACAACCTTCGAGCGGGGGAGGTTAAGCGCATTGTGTTGTACAGAAAAGATGACACTCACTGAATGGGTTGCAATAATGATGCGATGATGCTTTGCGTGCTTGAAGGTACGAGGAGGACCATCCGGGCCCCAGAACCACGGACCATCTGTCTGGCTGTCATATACACCAATATCAACGCTCCACGGAAGGAATAACGTCTTCAGTTCGCTGGCCCATTGCGCAACGAGTGTACCCGGGCAGAGAATAAGGTGAGGTAGAGACGGAACCTTTGACCTTCCACCGAAAAACGGACGCGCCGCTAGAATAACGATATATGAATTTTAAAAAACTGGCATTTCACAGAGTTAGACTCACCGACTACAGGGGGAAGGTCAACCCTCCCCTCCCTGCTTTGGAGATAGATGAGATGATTGAGAAAGGCGATCACCACAATCGATTGGGCTGTTTTTCCGAGCCCAACTTCATCGCCGATGAGCACCCCCATCGTATGGCTCGCGTCCCGTTCCTTGTTGAAGATACTGCGTATGATAGAATGGGCACCGGCAAGTTGGTGCCAGTGGAGCCTCAGATGGTCCAGATACTCGGGCATGATCTCGTGCTCTGCGTATTTGAATACCTCTTCATCATCCCATGGGGTAATGCCAGACCTATGGCGAAGGAGGTTGAACGAGGGAGGAAGGCCGGTTTTGAAGCCAAGTGCCCTCGCCAAATGTAGTGACTGCATATTCGCTTCCACCTCCACACCAAAATCACCACCCTCATCTATGAACCCCCGGTCCTTTGCGGGTAAAGCGTCGAGTATCGGCTGCTCGTCCTCCTCCTCAACGTTCATTTCGAAATATTCATCATAGATATTGAGAATGTCGGTAACGTCCTCTTCAGACGCGAGTTTCTTGAGCTCCTTGACCGGGACTTTGAATACACCTGAATTACGCTAGTAAAAAAACTTGTATATGTTCTTAGTGGTTCACATACCTTTGGATTTCACCGGCTTCTTCGAAGTGATTTTTGCCCCCAAATTCTGCATGATCTCTTGTAAACTGGCCAACATCTCCTCCGCGGTTGCAGCACCAGCAGTATTGACAAGCTCCGCACATTCCTTCCACTTGGCTACAGCACGGATGGTCTTGTTGACTTTCGCTTTCGTCGGCTTTCCTTCCTCGAGTTCTATCAAGAAATTAGATAATTAGTGGACCTGAGCATAAAAATCACTCACCCTTGAACGCTTCACGCGCAGCGTTCTCTATCACTTCTGAGCGATTCTTGAGATTAGAGACATGAACACGAATATGGGTCCATGACCGTTGCACGAAAATCCTAAGCAACAATCGTAGATCGGTCGGCAGCGAAGTGCTGTTAGCGTAGAAAGCGTCTTCGCCGAATAGCTTCATTCCGAGAGTATCCAAAATGACAGCAGTGTAAGCGTCGGCGCTGGGCCAGCCAGTCATCTTTTCACGGATGACAATGTCCTGAGGGTGGATATCCCACTCTTTCAACTCGGCGACGATGAGACCGTGCACTCCCCACCGGCTCCAATTCCTTGAGACGAAGGCGTTCCACTTCGCACGACCTGGATAAGCTGCGCTTCCCCTGGTTTTGGTGGCAAACGCAATCTTGTCATCTTCAGTCTTTTCCTTCCTGTAGGCGCGAAAATAGGACGCAATGTCGGCAGCATCTTTGCGAGTAATCCCAGGAGGTAGTTTCTCGTCATCACTTGGGAATAGGCCATAGCGGACGCCAGTACGGTCTTGCCACGCTGGCCACTTCCATGGAGCACCACCGATGAAGAATAGTTTGATGAGGGCACTAGCCGGGGTGTGGCTAGGCATCGTAGGGTAGTTTTTGGGTGGGACAATGATAGGTGTGTGAGATGAATATATATGTATATCGCAGGTGGGAATACGAGGACGTTTTATCGACGCCACGAGGTAGAGATTTGGTATAGCATACAAATATACGCGTAATAGATAAGTCAGAATATAGGGACGTTGACACCAGGACGCATAACGCGATATCAAGATGAGCAGATCTGTAGGATTTGCCATAAGCTTTGACGCCAGGCTCCGAGTAGATTAAAGAGAACTGCACCTTGTGAGACGCTTAAGCCCCTTGAAGGAAGAAGATAGGACCGACATGGTAAATGAAAGACCTATAGGACTTATACGGGCTTTAGTACTAAGCCGCAATTATAGAACAAAGAGAAACACGTACCTTCTCAGACGTATCATAGCATCTTCTCCCGCGTGAAGGAGGAAAGCCAGACTGCAAAGTACAGTACATGGCCCATGAGTATGTGTGGTTCAACAACCTTCGTCGCATGATTCTCCGGGTGAGATACTATCGCAGTGAAACACCCAGTCCGACTCCGAAGCAGCATATGACCAGTAATATCCACCCAACCTTCGTCGAAAGATCCTCTTGGACGTTCATTTCGCAACTGGCCCCTGTTCCACCTGATCGATCCGCACCGGAGTCCAACGTCCGAGGGCACAACTTGTCGACACGAAGTCTGACGAACAAAATGCCTCATCGACACGAAGTCTAACGAGGACAGAGATACTCGTCGACCAAAGTCTGGCGAGAGCTTGAGAGTAAGGAGTTAGAACGAGAGGAACGTAGTCTTGAGAAGGGTCAACGCCCATGGCAGATGGTACTAAGTTGTCCGTGTGTGCGTTGATACCATCGATCGGATTGGGTGTATTGTCTCTTGTTTGACTACGGCTTTGTGTTAATGTGAGATTGTCATTATTTGGCTACAGTCTCTAGCTAATGTGGCATTGTTTGACTATAGTTTTGGTGTTAAGCCTTAAGGTGAGATCGTCATTGTTTGACTACGGTCTCTGGGTTAGTGTGGCATTGCTTGCTGCAACTTCCGGGACGACATAAATCTGTTGTCAGTTGCTTGGCTACAGCTTCTGGCTAACACCATCAGTCGGTTGCTTGACTACGCAACTTCTGACTCGGTGACCTACCTGACACAATCAATCAACCATACGATGTAAGCACTCCGAGGTTTGAAATTCATTATCTGACTTGGTTATCTACAGTTCAAACATGCTGTCCATAGAGCGTGACGGCGCTGGCAATGCCATCTTCCGTTCATTCCGTCGTCCTGGAGGAGGTGAAGACAACCGTTATCAGATTCTTATGTATAACGCCTAATTTTTAGATGAGCTACGGGCTACGGACGCTAAATTAATAGGCGAGCTCGACTCGACGTATATCTCTGCAACCGACAGAGATTTTTTATCCGATCAACCCAGTCCCAAGAAACTCGTTATCACCACCGCGAACGCTGATTACCTGCCGCATCTCAACCTCGGAACTCAGCTCGTTTCGTTCTGCGAGGACGGACGTTGGGGAGCAGAGGATTGGGGGCAATGGCCGCAATGGCTATTTGATGGGCAAGAGCATTTCGCATACATCCTTCGTAAACCTTCCTCTACCGAAATGGCAAAACATCCTCTTCGACGTCTCTGGTGGAATATGAAAGAGGATCACTTTACTGGAACTAGCAGCACCGCTGGGCTCCTCCTCCCTGATATCGCTCAAGAATTCTACGAGATTCGCTGCGCCTTGATGAAGGAGGTCCAGGATTGCGCGACCCTCAATAGTCATGACTGGGGGAAGCTCTGCGATAGTGCGAGTAAAATGCGGAGCTGCACCGCTGCTCTTAAATTCACGCCGCAGGAGTTCCTCCAAGTCATGCTTACTGTATCTGCCGCCCAACGCTATTGCCTAACAACTCGGGCTATCATCGACAAAATCAAGAAATGGGATCGAATGCCTATGCTCGATAAGGCTCACCCGGTTGATAACACCATTCTTGGCTGCATAACGGATCGCATTCCCATCATTTATGAACTATTTGAAAAAGGGGTACCAGTATGGTATGTCCGCCCGGCGTCACATCTACCAAAGGATATCAATATTGTCGAACATTGTCGTCCCGCAAAGCCAAAGGAATTTGGCATCCTCACCAAGCGGTGGGAGGGTGCTCCAAACTTTTACGCAGGAGCCCTTTCCGCTGATATCCACGCCTCTATCAGTAACTGGAAACCTGGTACTCTGGATCTTCGACTCCTCGGAGGACCGTCGACACCGAACTTAGAACACCATGAGGAGACTTCAGCTGTAAAGCGGCCAGTGCCCTGTCAGTGATCTCCTGCTATACATTCGGATACATGTTCGTTAACATTTGATAGACTCGAAAACTCAAGCAATGGCCAAAGTTGCCTCAAAGAAGAAACATATTCCGATCAATATTTCTCTCTTCGAAGAACCCGGCTCCCCATGCATGGCAAAACCCCTTGACGTGTGGAGGGATGCGCTTGCCGCCGTAGATGTAGCAGAATCACGTGTCGTGGACCACCCTGACCTTCAGCTCTTCCGAGGTTATGCATTTCCTCCCCCTCGATTGTTTTGTACACCCAATGATGAATATTCGTTGGAGATGATGCTCGGTTGGCTTGTTGTGCGCACCTCATGGATGCAGACTATCTGCCAGGGACGCGATACACCCCTCCCAAATCCTCACCAGTGGAGGAACTTCCTTCGCGACGTGGCACGCGGACTGGAGCTCATCCGACCGGACACAAGGAAACGGGCGCCTTCTGCTGCCATGACCTCACAGGCCTCGCCGTCAACCTCAAGGCCATTGGGCCGCGGTGCCAAATCTAAAGAAGCAGCGAAGGATATCTTCACGATCCACGTGCCATCACGGAGAGCCTTGCAACGCATCATTTGGCATGACCGCACCGTGTGGCAGCGTGATAGCCTCGACTTTCCCCCTCTCAATCGGCGACTCCTCGTGTGGGATGTTCAAGAGCACAATTTTCGCCTCGAGTTCCTCACGTTGGATCGTTGCGTATTACCTGATGTTTGGAAGTCACCTGTTGGTGCGGCGATTCGCCACCAGAAGTTGGATGCGATGTGGCCGAACAACTTTATTCTCATGGATGAGCTTCCAACCGATCCGTCTGGACTTACGGCCAAGGACTGGAAAGATAGATATCGCTTTATTGAAGCGTTCCGCCTTATCATCATGGACTGGCCAGGTCAAATCCCTGAAGAGCTTTCCCGTTTCACTTGTCATCAGAAGGTCAATGGCGCCACCGCATGGGATGTCTCAACTCTGGAAAGAATTGAGCGGTTGGCTTCGAAGCATTATTGTCAAACTTTTTTCGATTATTTCTGCAGAGCTCCTTCTGTTCCTCACGTACTTCCAACCATGTAGATTCACGGCCCCACTTCCTACGTCAACGCAATCGCCCCCCCTGTATATTAACCCTTCGAACGATCCTTCTTGCACGCTAGTATCTTAATATATCATTTTCTTGTTGTTCAAATTATATTCATTCATTAGAGTCTTGATGTGACCCGCATCACGCTGACGTGACGAAGCTGCAGCCAAATACTCGCAAGCAGATCACCTAACAACCACCAATGACATCATGTCCGGTTCTTCCCTCTTCGACATTACCCCCAGTTCTTCCCTCTTCGACATCATCTGTAGTTCATTACTCTCCGACGTCATCTCCAGTTCTTACCCACCTTTCTACATCAATGCTTTGGTGTCAACAACCTCGTCTCTACCCCCTCCCTCTCCCATCTGCGCTAGACTTATCGTCGGCGAGGTTGCTCATTGCTTGTTAGACTTAACGTCGATAAGCCCTCCTACCTCGTCAGACTTAGTGTCGATGAGTTCTGTTACACGAATCTTGCTCCTCACGTAGCTGGCCCAATCTGCACCACATCCACTCATGCAAGAGCACCTAGCTTGCTTGTACGTGACTGCCGCTGATAACAACGGGAGTATGTACCTTATAACTTCTCCGCAGGTCTTCCTTTACCAACGTACAAACGGTGTGCTCTATTACATTGTACACTTCATTACCATGGTTCTCCGTTTCTCATTTCACGAACTCTGCCTTTTCCTTGTAATACCAGACCTCTTCGAGTTATTGATGAATTGATTAGTGCTGTACTCCACTTCTCATCTTGCGGGCGATCACCTTTCAAGAACGTACTCTCCCAGTACTCTTCTATAGCAAGTACATGATCCCCGGACTCACGTATTTAGTCGTTGGGTCAGTAGTCTTATATACACCTCTGTCAACTTCCTTTCAACACTCCCTTAATCGACTTCCTTTTCAACGCCCTATCTACATCGCCTAACATGGGCACCGTTTACAACAATCTCGACACTGTTACTCATACCTTGGATGAATTCACAGCCCGCTTGAACTCTTCCTTCACAAACCATGACTTCGACGCTTTTATCAAGACTGGCCTCACTGGCGAATATCTTGATGACAACGGTGCCAGAAAACAGGTCTTTATCGACCCCCTTCTGAATCACGTTCAAGATGATCACCAGATTACAATCACTCGCAACTACAACTCCACTATCAGTATTTCTGAAGATATTCTAGTCGCTACTTCTATCAACGTCTACGCCATTCCTCACCCTACCTTCGCCTTGTCCACCTCAATTCACCTAAAATACCCCATTCAACGTGATGTGAGTTTACCTTTGGTCCCGTAGACTTTTGCACTTCGCCTTATACCATCTATTCTAGGGCTCAACGAAGTTAGTCGAATACCATCGAATCCCAAACTTCGAGTTCGGAACGTTCGGTGTAAGGCACCACATCAACATCTTTTTCCCTGGACTCTGGTCGCAAGATCGTTCCAAAGGCCATGCTGCTTACCGCTTGACAGAGCAAGAACGTACCTTCTGGTATGACAAGGCTTTTCGTCCTGCCATCGGATCATTGCTCGGCCCTGCAATTGCCTCGGAATGGCCAGCTTCCTACAGAACGGAGGAGATTCGAGCACGGAAACATAAAGGAGGTCACGCCTGGGGTAGCAAGATAATACCGCAGCGTGCAGTCGGTGGACTCATGGACCGCGTTCGGCTACTACTAGGTCAAGACGCATCCCTCGATCCCGAAGATGTCGCCTGGGCCCAGAACTTCTTTGTCATGCACACCATCCGAGGCGTTAAACATTCCAATTCCCATGAACCCACTTTCTTTGAGGCGCGGTCGCACCTTGATACATTCTTCCTATCTGTAGTAGAAGCCCCGGCAGCTAGCTGCTGGAGTGAGGGACCCATGTGCCATCCTGCACACCAAATATATACACCATCGTGATCGCAC
>MU151708.1:3843-14325 GCA_015584085.1 Macrolepiota fuliginosa MF-IS2
ATGCTACTGAGCCTTGCAAGGACACTCAATAGATGTAGTTAGTCATTAGTACCCCTTACCAGAAAACTGTATGGTATTGAGGATTCACACTACCATTAGTTGCAATGAATATTCCACTAACTACAAACTATACTTGAGAGCGGCACCTCATTAGCTATGTTTGCCAAGTCAATGATCAAAGAGATTAGAACATCTTCATTAGGAATGACCCTGAGATCTAATGATTGCAGCCCAATCACCCAAATATGGTGAATATTGATGCAGTCATTACTAGATCTCAATAGACTGGGCTTGTGAGATTGCACACTTAGTTAGTGGTGCAGAATAATTATGCAGGATGTGTACAGTCCAACCTCACAACCATAGTAATCAGAAAAGTGGGCCAAACCAAGCATATCTCTCAGGATTATTGGTGAAAAAATATAATATTCCTAAGCCTAGGAATGAGCATGTGCAACAGCACCCTCAATAGACCAATGAACAGACAGCTGTTGTGTGGGCACAGCTCAGGAGAGGGGTACCCAGAAGGCACAGAAATGAGCCTCACAAGGACCCATAAGAATAAACCTCCAAGGAAGTGGCTAATGATGACATTCCACTCAATACCTAGAAACCAATGGATGGCTCAATAGTACCTGCTAGTGAGCCACACAAAACCATTGGAAAACACTCAACACACCCTCCAATTAGCCTGGCTCAATAGATTAGCCATAACCATAGACTGAACAAAATGTAAATAGTATTCCTCATTAGCTATTCTTTGTAATCTCTCTCTATCTCTCAATAATATAAAAACCCCTCAATGGCAAGAGTATAGGCAAGGAATTCCTGCTGAGACTCTGTCATTAGGATTGTAATTAAGCAATTAAAGTGATGTGTGATATTTAAGGCAATTTAAGGAGTTTTCTTTGGTCTAGAGACCTCAGACAGAAAGTATTAGAAAATAGACAGAGATTCCTATAGATTGCAGATAGTGAGCTTGGCCTGGACAAGGCTAATCAGTGTGTGCATCACATCTAAGTATCAAGAGGGTACTAGTTGGTCCACACATTCAGAATCAGTCGGGAAAGACCTCACAAGGCTAGCTACCTGTGTAATACAATCCTATTGACTCCTTTTCATTGATATCTATAATGACTTAGCAGTCATTCAGGATCTGAATCCATTCACAAGAAATCAGACTAAGTGCCTCCCCAATAGGCCAACCATTCACATTTGCCCTCTATTGAGCATTTCCTCAGTAGCTTTCCTCATTACCATCCCCAATTCCCAACTACCCCTTTTACTTACTTGATTATTCTCCCCATGCACTCACATAATGAGCCATTGTCACTACATTGGAATTTCCATATTACATATGTAATATGTAAACAATATTCAAACATTATTGTAAATTTGCTCAGTATATAAATGATATGGAAATATTTACAATAATGTTTAAATAATATTTCCATAACTATACATACATTATGGAAATTCTGAGGTAGTGTGTATTGAGTAGTGTGTCACTAGACCATTACACATTTTATTGATATTTTACTATATTTTGACACCCTACCCTTACACACACAATACCATTTATACCAGCTTATATTCCACCTCTGTGCTTTGAACCATCTCACTTTCTCTTCAAATGTGCCCTCTGCTCACTTTTCTTCTCATCCTGTTCCTGCAACCTCCTCAGTTTGATCATCAAAGCTCCTGGACTGACAGACACAGTCCCCCTTTTCATTGAACTGCTGCCACTTTCTCCTCACTCTGATGAATAGATCATGTAAGGGTGCAGCCAGGTAGTGCAGGAGTTAGTGAGGGGATAGGGGCACCATCCCTGTGATATGGAGGCTGCCCAGTCAGTGGTGAGAGTTAGGAGGACTTTGCCATCAGCTACCATGTGACTGTAGGGGGAGGAAGACATTGCAAAATGAAGTATCTTGTTAATATGAATGTTGTTGTTGTAAAGAAAGTGTCATGTTCCTAAAGAGTGACTATACTACACAGTGGTATACTACTAAACCACAACACTCACTTATTGAAGTGTAGGTTGTTGAACCTAAGGTTGAGGAGTAGAGAGTACTTGAGAGTTGAGAGTGACTTAGAGCTAAGTTATCAGTGGTAAAACTGATGATTATTGCAGTCATTTACATGCCCTTTATATACTAAAGGAGTATAATAATAACTAATCTAGAAAGGACTGTGACTATGCATGAGTCATTCAATGCTGTGCACTACCTAATAATAGATAGAAAGGAATAGAATAGAATAGAATGGAAGGATCTAATATAAGATCATTCTAGTACATTCTGTCCAATGATGTAGGATCACCTGATAGTGACCTCATGATATGTCTTACATGATCTAGTTATATGTATCACTTTTACAACAGTTGTCATATACTGGAGGGAGGGGAATGATCCTATAGTCAGATATATGTCCTGATATCATCAAGACTAGTTGTTGACTGGGAGGAATAAGTACATGCTCTTCAGCACCCATAACACTGGACTCATGAGTCCACATCCTTAGCTGGTGTGACAGAATAATTATGTGGAACCTGTACAGTCTGACAGCATGACCTAGGTTACATAGAGGGTGGGCCAAACTGAGCATGTGCTTCAGGGTTATTGGCAAAAAGAAAAAGTATTCCTAAGCCTAGGAATGAGCATGTGCAATGGCATTCTTGTGAGACTAATAAAAAGATAGCCATTGCATGAGCACAGCTTAGAAATAGAGTACCTGGAAGGTACAGGAACATACATTACAAGGACCCATAAGAATAAACCTCCAAGAAAGCAGCTAGTGATGTTATGCTTGAAGCTAACTTGCTTCAAGCCACTCAAGAGATTGGCCAGAGATGACTCCATCTCCAGTACTATCCACAATTAAATCAATAAGACTCCCATAGTACATCAATACTAGGGGAAGGGATAAGTGCCAGTCACAGTCTGAGAGAAGCTCCACCTGATAGGCAGAGACAGACTCTGGATATAGCACAGAGTGCCTGATAAACTGGTCAACATAAAGAGCTCTCAAGGGTTGTATTGAAGGGATGATAGAAGCATTCACAGAGTGCCAACACAAAAAGACCCACTAGGGGGATACAGGTTAACAACAATACTAAGCTAGGGTTACACAGTAACTAGCTGTAGTATTTAAGGAGTCATATAAGTCCATGACAAGGTCATGTACATAGAGGTCAACAACAGGTAGTAGACTATTAATACATACATTGTGCTGTAAGTGTCTGTTTGTCCTAAACAAGAGTAATTGATAGAAGACAAGGATGACACTATAGATGGAGACACCAGATCTGGTTTATATATAGAAGTCTGGACAGGTGGAGGCAAGGCAAGGTCCAACTAGATTGAGGACAACAGGTTAGCAGGGGAAAAGGTGATGAAGTTATGTATATTCATAACAAGTGATGTCATTCTGCTCAATAACCTAGAAACCAATGGCCAACTCAATAGTACCCACTAGGGAGGCACACATTACCATTGGAAAACACTCAATATACCATCTGATTGGTCTGGCTCAATACATTAGCCACAACCACAGATCAAACAAAATGTAAATAGTATTCCTAGTTAGATATTCTTTGTAATCTCTCTCTCAAATAATATAAATACCCCTTGATGGCAAGAGTGTAGGCAAGGAATTCCTGCTGAGACTCTTGTCATTAGGATCATAACTAAGCAATTAAAGTGATATTTGATTTTTAAGGCAATCTAAGGAGTTTTCTTCAGTCTAGAGACCTCAGAGAGAGAATATATCAGATTTAGTAAAAGATTCATATAGATTGAGAGTTGCAAGTCTAGCTTGAGAAAAGCTAGTCAGTGTGTGCATCACATCCAGTATCAAGAGGGTACTAGTTGGCCTGCACATTCAGAATCATTGGGAAAAGATCTCACTAAGTTAGCCACTTGAGTGATACAATCCCAGTGACCCCAGTTCCTTGGTATCTATATTGACATGGCAGTCATTCAGGATCAATTAGCTATAACAAGACTATCTCCTGAGAGCCTCAACAATAGGCCAACCATTTGCATTTGTCCTCTATTGAGCATTACTCAATAGTCTTCCTTGCCATCATTACCAATCCCCAACCACCCCTTCTGTTGAACTGGAAACAGTAAGATGCCCTGAGAACCACATGATCCAAGTGCTCATTGCTCATGTGACAATAGTTGCTAGGTTGGTCCAAAGGCATGATCTCAGACATCAATCTGTCTTAGTAGATCTGTCAATTATGTTTCTATTATTAGATACAATATGCTTGTCTCTGCTTGCAGCATAGCCTTACTCCTTGCCTTATTGTGCATAGTTGTAGTGAGGTAATAATGCAGCATTATGTAGTAATGGACAATAGCTATGCATTGTGGGACATTGGACTCTCTGAAGAGTATATAAACCCCATGTATTCCTACTATGCAATCCAGTTCTCTCTGCTCTATCAAGTGTTCTACAAAGCACAACTAACAACCCTAACAAGTAAGTCTCCTATCACTATATGTACACCATGCGCTAGGCATATTCTGCTTTCAACACCTTCTACCTATTTAATTATTTCTCCTCACACACTTGCATTGCAAGCCACTGTATTGAGTAGTGTGTCACTAGACCATTACACATTTTTGTGATATTTTATTATATTTCAACACCCTACCCTTGCATGCACAATACCACAATTAAGCCACTAAGGCTTCCATAGTACATCAGTACTAGAGGAAGAGATATACACCAGCCACAGTCTGTAGGAAGCTTCACTGGTTAAGTGAAGACAGACCCAGGATGTAGCACAAGTGCCTGATATACTGGTTGGCAATAAGAGCTCTTGAGGGTTGTATTGAAGGGATGATAGAAGTGTTCACAGAAGGCTAACACTGAAAGCCCACAAGGGGGGTATGGGTTAACAACAATACTAAAGCTAAGCTTACATAATAACTAGCTATAGTATTTAACTGTCCACAAGTCCATGACAAAGTCATGTACATACAAGTATACAACAAACAGTAAGCTATTAATACATGCAACACATAGTAAGTGTTTGTTTGTCCTAACATCAACAATCAGTGGACTGAGACAAGGTGACACTATAGATAGACAAGGAGAAATGAGACATTGGATCTGGGTTTGTGATTAGAAGTCCAAGACAAGTAAAGCATAGCAGAGAGTCTGACTGGATAGGGGACAAGGTATTGATAGAGGGGAAACTGGCTGGAATCATGTATATTCATAATGCCCCCTGTACTTTCACTATGAAGAACATACTTCTCTCTACTTTCATAGCATTCTCAGCAACACCACCATCTAACAAGCCCAGTAAGTCACCAGTTGCTTTGTACTACCATTGTGCTGGCATGTGTCTGCTTCAACAGTGTCACTCCCAATCAACCAATGTAAATAAGCAACCTACTTCTGACTTCACCAAGTGTTTCCATGACAAGTGTGAGGATCACTGGAGAACTCAAGGACACACCCAAAGATTACCTTTCTATCATGATCTATGGTCATCTTTCCAAAGCCCAGATGCGGGCCATTGTCACCTCTTTCACCAGAAAGGTTGGTTCTCATGCTAAACCCATCCAAATCAAATTTCCCATGAAACCTGACCAATATAGCTATCTGCATTTCCAATACCAACCCATTCCATAGCACGTGCACAGCCATCAAATCAACCTCAAATGTTTTAACCCATTCATTACTTATCTCTTTTAATCTCTCCATCGCCCCCACCACCCCTCCATTCCTCTCCATTCCACTTTATCTCGCAAGTCATCGGAGCGGCGACGCATGGCCCTTGCGCAGCCAAACACCCCAACGAGATCATTCGTCAGAGTGACCTTGGGCAGAGATCACAGCATTGGACTTGGACCCCGGGGCGATTTGACGACCTGGTGGGGGAGTAATCCCATAATTGCAGTTGGAGTGAAGATATATTACCAGGCGATCCAGAGGTCCACGTTTCAAGGAGGCCAGATAGGATAGAGGAGTAATCGTGAGTCGGGTCAGTTAGCAAATTATAGGAAGCAGGCAACAGCTATGATGAACGCAGTTTTGAGTCGAAGGTGTTGGAAGAAGTGAAGCAAACCGGTGTTGTATGAAGTGCTGAATGAAGGACATGGGTACGTGTGGCAGTATCACGAGCTGATTAAAGGCACGCCCAAGAACCAGAGAAATGATATCTACTTTTATGAAGTGAATTTGTTGGAATCACTTCCGAGGCGAATAAGCGACTGTCTATGTTTTTACATATACAATGATCATGCCCCCGCCCACTATCGTTTCCCCGTCCCAAATACACAATAGTCCCTAGATACCGTCTCCTCGCTACTCACTAGCCGTTGCTTCTCCTCGACCCTTGGTCTTCATTACCTAAATACCACGTCTCGCATCAAATGATGCACTGGCTTCACAAATTAGTATATGACATATTATTCCAATGCCAGTCAACTGCGTTTTGCGCAAGCATCTATGCGCTTTCTCCCCGGCGGTCAAAGAACGGTTTAGCATATTCAGCCAAAACGATGTATGAAAGACGCGTAATCCTGGCAAGGCAACGCCAGTGCTAAGCGAGGTATCAATGCACCTGCGCTTTGTGGATCGACAGTCTTGCAAAGACACACAGCCAAGTCAGGGTCAAGCACATGTCACTGCGTACCCGCTTGTTGAACATAGACACAGTATGATTATGTGTACGTGCCCTGTTGGGGTATATAAAGAGTTTCTTTGAGTCTCTCATAGTTCGTCCCGCCACAATTTCTGCTGTTTTCTATGCTGCAAATGCAGAATGTGGATAAATTCGTCTTTCCCCAGAAGTTCTTCCTTCCGTATTGCGTGATGCAGAACTCAACACCGGTACTCTCGTTGAACTGTGATTCGTTTCAAGGATGGGGGCAAATATTTGGGATGAGCCCGTGGACGGGTATTGGGTATGTGATTCTCGAGGCTGGTTCTCATTAACTGAACTCGTAATATTCGTTTCAGGCCAGAGGAAGGAGCTTACAGCACCGAGACGACGGATTGGGCCGGGGCGCTACAGCTGGATGAAAATTTATTGAACGGTAGCCTGCCAATCTTCAGTCTGGAGGAGGATACGCCGTTGGAAAACGCCCAGTGAGTGTTTACGACGGCTGTATATTACTCAATTAACTGATTTTATACTCGTTCTAGGGAGGAACAGGGTACTTTAAATCCTACAACGGCGGAGCAGTCGGGAAGCGAAAGTACTGGCACCATATTAATATTGGACCTGGTGGACGCAGACAATGAGTCTTACCAATGTCATTGGAACGACTGCAATATGAGGGTCAACGCCACTATCAGAGACGTCGAAGTACACGCATTCGCACACCTAGACGCCGACGAAGCAGCACGGAACAATGCAGGCGGCAAGCGCCCCAAAAGGACACCCAACATTCGAGTCGAATGTGGTTGGATCGTCACTGATCTCGTGGGGAAAAGGGTCAAATGTAAGAAGGAGGTTTTGCGCGGCAGTTTAGGGAAGCATATCGGGACACATTTGGGTAGAGAACACCAACCGTGCCCGTACCAGACAAAGTCTGAGTGTTGTGGGAAGTTGTATTTTGGCAGAGGGTCGGCGTATCCGCACGAACTGGACTGCCCGGCGTATAATAAGAAGGAGAGGAGTCTGAAGAAGGAGAAGGCAAGGAGTAAAATTAATCAGGCGAAGAAGAACCAGAGACATAAATGTCGAGAATAATTATGAACAGAATATCATCGAATTTCATAACACGGAAGGCAGGCGTTGAACTTGACGTCTATATTCAATGTGAATGCCGTGACATGTCCAAAAGCGGTCGCCATCAATTTTATGTTCTTAGAGCTTATCTACCTTTCTGCACTATCCCCGATGTTGGATCCCTTCGACCTCGCATCCCTTCTCGCCCAACCTAAATCACAAGAATCCGAACAACAAATGTCACTCCCCGACTCAATGATTTCCCTCTTCAACTCAGCTACCACCAGGCCCGATGGTACGAAAACGACTCTCGGGCAGCAGGCGATTGAAATGTTACGTAGCGGTGGACCAGGGTTCACGGAGGTTGCTACATCAGATAATGAACAAAGGGTTATCGCCGTACCACTGCAGAAGTTGGATCGATGTTATGTTTGCGACAAGCGGGATGGGTTGAGGTTGTGCAACTCATGTGCCTCGGTGAGTTTTATGTCGGGTGTGGCGGTTCTTTGTATTCAAATATGATTCCAGGCGATTTATTGTTCGAGGGAATGTCAAAAGAGGGATTGGAGAGAGCATAAACTCGCCTGTGGTGTGCTGCGTTCATCCACCTCGTCGACAATGTTATCTCACAAAACCTAGCACAAACCCACCAAATCAACCTCAAGACTTTCCATCCGTTCATCGCATACATGTTCGAATACCTCCGCGCACGATGCGCGCCACATCATGATCCAGACTCGTTCCACCCCGCGCTCCGCCGCAAAATCCTCAAAGCACCCATCCCAGGCCCGCGTAAATCTTATCCCACAGAGAAACCTATCCATCATACAATTGTATTGGGGGATACACACGATATGCAGGACGGCCGTGGTATACCAGCGTGGTTCCGTGGGCCCGGAGCGAGGGCAATGGCCCACGAAGACAAGATGAAGGTGTATCATCAAGTCATACGCGAGCTATTCGCATTCGAGTTGACTGTGGCCGTGTCGTTAATTCTGCTATCCGAGGTTTATTCGACGTACTTGGTTTGCAAGGATGACGACTACGATGATGAAGACGAGGAATACCCCGATCCCGAACCAACTGATCCATGGGAGCCACGTCCATGCTTCCGCCTCGAACATGGGAAAAGCCCTATCTCGGACTTCGGGATAGCCAAAGGCCGAATCGTGGGCAGCGCGAACCGTGTCCAGACATACACATACTATGACCCAAAAACCAACACGCGCACGATGGTACATGACCCGGATAACCACTACTGGATGTATTTCCGCACCATCAAAGGGGAAGAGATTACACTTGACTGTGCGGGTTCCTCATTCGGTATGGAGGCATATGTGGACACTTCGCATTGTTTGGAGAAGCTGCCCGAGGTGTTCAGGATTAAGGGGAGCACGAGGGTTCCAGCTGATTTTAGGACGCCGGGACCGCTGGATAGTGCGTCGGCGAAGAAGCAGCCGTATACCCTCGTGGAGGAGCACCGCTTTTCGGTTATGCATAACACCTCACTGCATGAAGCTCTATCCACAACGTACATCCGAGAAACGGCCCACGGAAAGGCGATTATACGAGAATTCATGGATATGGTTCTTTCTGCCTCTACCACCACCCCCTCCGCCTCCTCTCCCACCTCTACTTCCATCCCGGCGCCGAAACGATGCACAGTCGAACAAGAAGAGCGCGTGTATTGGTACCGCGTTATCGGCTCTCCGATGCTCTCACAAATCCTCTCGGGGCGACACTGGCTCGAATGGGGGAAAACTTCATTACACCATGATAACCTCTGGGATATTCTCAAACAAGACTCTGCGAATGGGGTTAACGGCCAAGGAAGTGAGGGTACGAAGAGAGGTGTGGATGAATTCTTGAAAGGGTCGAGGTTTGATCCGAAGTGTAAAGAATTTCTGGGCGCAGATGCGCAAGAGGGTGGGGGACCGACGAAGGGAGGATTTGAGGGACTGTGGGGGTTGGTGAATGAGGGGATGGGGTTGGATTGGAGTGATCGGTGTCAGAATTAGGTTTTATACTTGCACATGGGCGTTTGTCTCTTGGACTCTTCGGAGCTGTACAGTTTTTATATTATGGGCTTCTTGCGGCCAGCGATTATCGATGTATGTTGTACCAATTGTTTGTAGACTATTCCTATCTTGTTCGCAGCGCCACGGATTGTGACAGCAATTCATATAGCGAGAGATAGTGAGCGAGGTATTTATGAGCCACGTGATTGTCGTATACCTCCAAAGATACGTCATGTAACGTACTTTAATAAATCATCCGTCCCCCGATCCTAGGGCAATAATCGCTGATCTTGAAATTCCCGTTCATTTCGTTTCCCGTCTTGAAGCCCACCATTCCATTCCCATTCAGAACACTGGTGGAGGTGATTGAAAGGCGCAACACGGGGCGATCCCACCGCGCTCCTCCTCGACCTCGCCGCCTGGGGTCCTGGGCATTCGCGACGCAGATCAAATTTCCCTATCTTACGCCCCATCTGGCCCCGGACGAGAGAATGCACTCGGAATGGAACATGTACCGGATCATCAATATTAAATGATCGATGATTGACTAATGGAATCCCATGTCAACTGAATTACCCTAGACTCTAGGGAATGCGGGGTAATCGCATTGAGTACGGGGTCCAGTCCCCGCTCAATTGTTACGATAGCAATCAGATCCCTTGGGTGGGGTAATTGGAGTAATTCTGAATCCCGACGGACATAAAGGGTATTCATCCCATGTTCCTCGACGAGCGCCGTTCTGAAGCAGGAGGTGGCTAAGCTAAT
>MU151711.1:0-13013 GCA_015584085.1 Macrolepiota fuliginosa MF-IS2
CTGTCACCAGGAGTTGCACAATATTGGCCGCTCATGCAAAAACAACTAACCAGGAAGGAGTGGGGAGATAGTGCATAGATATCTAGATTATGTAATGGACTTCTATATATAGACATATTATGTCAGATGCGCAATAACATGAAAATTCTGAAAATAAAACTCCGTCGGTTTTTGTCCAACCAAAATTTGGTCTGGTATATTTACTCATCTACCAGAAAGGAACATTTCTACAAGATAAAATTATAATATTTAATGATCTGCATGAGGAGTATTTTTTGTACACTTTATGTGGTGTTTACGCCTGTTGCACCATAGGCGACACTTTTTTTCGGTGACACTTTCTACTTAGGCGGCACATTTTCGGCGACATTTATTTTTTGGCCAGATATAACACCATAGGGGGCTGGAGTATCTATGGCGAGGTTTTGTTGGCACAAAGTGTATACACTAGCACTTCTATGTCTGAATATACATATATATATGGGACGCTTAAGACGTAGTCGAAGGATGCGCGAGGTATCTTAACGGGAGAGGTGACTTGTTAAGCAATGGGCGTCTCAATAAAAAAAAACCGTATACATCCCCGACTCACATTTATTTTTTGGGTAGAACAATGGGATGTCGTTCATAGGCCACCTAATTGTGCGAGTATGAATGGTAGTGCGAAAACAGCTATCTAGTGAAGTCACAGCTCAGAGTAATCACGATCAATACCGTTCCTCTCCATTTTTTCACCCGACATGATCATGGTGGCTGTCGAAGGCTAGACATTCAGGCTAGTCGGTAGTGGCTACATTGATGGGATTGGATACTTTACGAGATTGAGCGATACTTCACAATCGGACAGTATAACCTCGATTAAGGACAAGATAGATAAATACATCAAAGTGTGGCCGACAGAAAAGGTCCAATTTCACGATCTTCGTGTAAACACTAAGGGGACCCGCACAGGACTAACAAACCAGAAGGTGAGTCAAATAAAAAGGTTCACACAGGAACAAAGAGGCGCACGTCAATGTCAACAAGGGGACGTTCTCTAACACTCTATCCTTCCTCTGCTCAAATGTCTCGTGCGCGAACTGTGGTTCCTCCTTGACACTGATCTTGTACCGGGATATCAGCATCGTCAGAGTAGCTATGCCTTCCGTCTCAAAGAACCTATTTTACAACAAATATCAGAGCCAAGAGCGAGGGGGGGAAGACTCAGAGTACACGTACTTTCGTCCCAGACAAGCCCTCGCTCCGCCACTGAAAGGCAGGAACGCATCCTTATTCCAGACTGGTTTCAAAAACCTGTCGGGTTTGAAGGATAGAGGGTCTTCCCAATATTTCGCTGGAGCCCAATCAGCATTCTATAAACACGGAGGAATAGGCTGAGTGACGTACGATTGTAGTGTAAACCGGGAACATCAATCGACATGTCTGTACCTTTAGGTATTGGCACGATAACAGTTTCACCTTGAGCGTTTGTCGTACTGAGCGATGTATCTTCGGCGCTGCGCTTGGGGATCAAAGGGACCTAATGGTTGTGAATATTGTTCCGGTAGCTTGGCGCGGGGAATAGGACATACGGGAGGGAACATTCGCAGGGTTTCGTAGAATACTCTGTTGGTATATGATATTAGTCGGAATCCGCAAGGACAGAGAAGGGAATAGTCGTACGCCATTGATTGTGTGAGTAATGGCATTTCCTCGTACCTCTGTGAGTTGGTGAGCATCAAGCAATTGAATAAGACAGGAGGGTCACGAACGGGTCTTTGAGGGTTAGGAAGTACAGCTTTGATTTGCCCATATAGTTTCTCTTGTTCGTCAGGATAGAGAGCCAGAAGAGCGAATGTGAAGCAAAGAGTGTGTGCGGCTGTCTGTGTGTAATAGTATCAATGCCATGAAACTAACCCACAAGGAAGGATGTACCTCATGGCCAGCAAGGAGGAAGATAAAGATGTTGCCTAGTCGTCATCAGCTTTTTGGTGAGATTAGTGTGATTGAGCAGACGTACCCATCAGCTCATCCGGGGTTAAACCTTCCTCTTCGTCGCTATTCGCCTCTAGAAGACTACTAAACAGGTCGTGCCTCTCCGCTTTTTCCGACTTCAGTCGCGTTTCAATCATCTCCGCCATGTAAAACTATTCAGCAGACCCCTCAGCTCGCCCCTTAAGTCCCCGAATACCGAAAACTTACCTTGAGCTCCCTGTAACCCAGAGCAATATTCCTTGTCTTTTTAGTCATTGCCATGGCCCAATCCGGGAGCAAGAGCCGGGTAACGACGAACGTCGAGACCTGGTATAGCGCCTCTTTAAACGTCATTTCGTGACCAGGTGGGAGGACCAAATCGTCTTTCCAGCTCATTTTCTGACCGAAGCCGGCTATGCCGATGACAAATAACGCGATCTGTGGGTGGAAGAGCCAGGTAAGCGCGCGGGTGCTGAAAAGCGAAAAAACCAACACACAGGAAGTGTGATGTCGAGGCAATGGTCGACTGTGATTATGTCTTTGTCACCCCAGACATTCTCGAAGAGGTCGTTCATTATCGCAACTGTCTCATCCCAGACGAGTTTATTGTTTCTCTGAAGATAGACTGGATAAGACATTGGATAGCGGATCATATAGCTGAAGAGACGTACATCAGAAAAAGCAGGCGCAGTAATCTTGCGATAACGTTTCCAGTCCTCGCCCTCCGATGCCACGATGTTGAATCCGAAGAACGTCAGGGCACGGTAAACGTCAACCGGTTTGGGGAACCTCGCACGGGATAATGTTACTTCCTGGTAGGGAGCCCAATGAACAAGAACAACGACAACTGTGGACACAGGTACACACCTTGATGGTATTGGCATCTGCGAGGAGTATGTTTGCTCCAGAAGGAAATACACCGACGTGTGCCACGACATCACAATTGGCCCATGCATAGACTGTAGATAGCAAAGCTCAGTATTCAGGAATCGAACTGACCACGGTTTCCACCGACCAGAGTGCTTATCCCGAAAGGGGTAGTTCCTCCCCTGGGCAAGACCACGAAATCTTGGTACAATTTGGCCTACTAGACTGTTTGTGTTGACCAACGTCCGATATCCTCGAAGGTTACTATTAGACCGTCATCAGCAATCGTTTTCGCACCACTGCAAGAGGGAAGCATACCCAACACTCCTAGCGGCCTTCCAGAACGCAACAGTCCTCTGGAGAGCAACCGCAACAGCGCATGTCGCAATAAGTTGCAACCACATTGCCGTTCAACCGATCGTGGAGAGGTGTTTCAATTTCTATACATGCATGTACACGACATGTTATAAAAATTGTCACGGGCCCTTTGGACACAACACGCATGACATCTGATCTGTCGATGAGAAAGTTGTGTTTTTTTATAGATATTGTTGCCAGTCTGTGGTTGTTAGCCCAAGAAACACTGTTGGAGATCCGCAACCGGCTGTTTTGTCCGGAGGTATGAGTAAGTGGGATGACAATATTATAGCCGTGTGTCTATAGTCTTGTGATACTTAGCCGGTTGATAAGCTCTTTGAGTCAAAAAAAAAACAGTGACAAGCACGCGCACTGTGTCTTCAGAACCTGATTTAGTATCCGGATCAAACACCGGGTACACGGCCCACAGAGCTTTTTCACCAGCCAGTATCGAAAGGAGTACACCCCTTATCTTCATCGCAGCGCCCACTGTTCGACATTCTATGGCTCTACCTCTTTGCCCCTTCAAACCATGATCGTTCTTATATCAGCGCCGCACATACACAACAGCATTGTACAGGGACAAGATCTAGGTTTTCGGTGATAGGAATGGTATGATGGCCATGTTTCATACCCCAGCTATATGACTCACCTCCCTAGGCATCCAACACTTCAACTGCATTCAAGTGTAGACGACGTATCCGCCAGAATCATAGGTCTTAATCAGCCCGAGCGTTCGCCAGAGGACCACCTCCGACGGGGACTACTTCCTGTAATCCTCACTGCTGAAGTACACGTCCTCCATCGTTCACAGCCATCGGTTCTATTAGTCTCTGAAGTCTGGCGGGGAATCTGGACGGAACGGACAATATGACGTCATCATCATATAGGAGTCGTTGCCGCCTGAACCACATCGTTGGCCACTATATTCTCTGGTATACCTTCCCCAGAGGTGTGATGATGGCGGCCCATCGGGATGGGGAATGAGGACCTGTGCAAGGGTGAACAGAGTTGGTCTTCGGTGGGTATGATGAGGACATTGGCCAGATCGCGTTGGGTTCGAGCTATGGTCGGACAACAATTCTTCTGCCTTCCTGCGGAAGACCCGCCCGCCCCTACACCGACATTGACGAAATGAAAATCACCCCTCCTTCAAACGAACCAATACAGTGAGGAAGCAGGAGCGAACAAGAAAGAGAAGAGCAGCGTCGCACCGGAAGAGCGGGTTGTGTAGCGCCATGTATGTGGAATGTAGAAGTGGTGTTGTGGGTGCCGCGTTTCTGTGCGCTTTTGTTGAGGTAAGTTTTCGCAACCATTTGGTAATGAGGGAGAACGTGACATATACCTACTTGATAGTCAGTGAGCACTTCATACGCTTTTTGAGGCTTAAACCTTCGGAAATCTCCTTCTGGACCTTTCCGTATCACCCGATTCCTATCTGGTTGATATTCTAAAATACGGCTTCTCTACGCACGCTAGTGACGGGTATAAATCAGAAACGAAAATCCGAATTAGCTACAGCAAGACATCGTGGTTGATGTGTGGTGGCCGTTGGTGGCCACTGTCGTCTCTGGTCGTCAATCAACAGTTCAGAGAACTGTCGCCTCCCCGTGCCCACCTGCCCGGAGCTTGACCCGCCGAGAAACATTTATGTATATCTATCCATATATCTATTAAGTTACATGAAAAATAAATATTGAGTGCCTAGTTTCGTTGACAAAACAATAGCATTAAGACTGTAGGTATCTGAGGGATTCACTTGGAACCAATGTATTAGACAGACACTGACATGACAACTGGCATTAGGCCGCTATCTCAAGCGATAATGGGCAAATGAGATCCTATCAGACCCTTATTCAGAACTTTTGTGGTTCCCCCCAACCCCGGATCACATAAACTCATTCGGAGGCGGAGTGGACTAAAAACGAAAACAAAAAACAAAAAAACTCAGCAGCGAGGGGACCGAACAAGTACTGCGATCTGTAAGGGTCGGCCTGCGGTCTATATTGATATATATGATCTAATAGCCCAATGCTCGGAGGCACTACAGTATTTTTCCGAGCCCTAGGCTTGGCTTTAGATCCCGCTCGGTTACATATGCTTCTCATTGGACTCGGTAGTACTTACCCATAACCTATAGAAACACCTTCGTTAACTGCGTGGTGATTTGGGGCACACCTAATCCGCCTGACCTTCCTGAAAGACCTCCCTACCCCGTACCCAGTAGTGGCCACCATACCTGCGCCATACCTGGCACAACACCTTGTTCGGATCTCTTTCCAAACTACTGTTTTCATTCCTGTGCAGTCCGCAACATCCGAGTGTGAGTACTATTGGCTCATGCGCCTTAGGCCCCAACCGATCATTCGCTTCCGATACTGTGGAAGAGGCTAACCTACCTCAGCATAATCAATCAGCACTCAGCCCCGGGTAGCTGATCATCTCTTCGCTGTCATGTTTTGGTCAAAATTTTATAGGAAGGGCCCAAACAAGCATGTACACACAAGGACGTCAATCACCGTGCGGCGTGCCCGACATTTAACGCTAAGGCCTCTATCCTTTTGAGTGAACTTCGTGCAGTACTCTTATTTCCTTCGCACAAGGTATTTCTTTCCGACTCATACACGGTAGACCTTATCCCTACTTCCTGCCTGTCCAACCTCATCCGTCGATGGTTTATACTCATATCCAATTTACTGTTCTCTTCACATCTTAGTTGCCAACCCACAGGCTATATCGCGCCCCCACGGCACTATTGTACGACTTACCTATCTTAGCCCTCCTCTGCCAACCTCCCCCGACCCATGAACGTCCTAGCTTTGATTCTAGGATCATATCATGGGTGGAATAGAGAACCTAGATCTACTGGTCGAACAATCGACTGTTGTAACATTGGTCGCAGGTGGGCACTTGTCTCCCGCTTTCTCTGTTTCATCGAATGTTTGCGATCTCCGCGCAGACTCCCCCGCTGTCCTGCTTCGCCGTTGTCATTCTTTTCTCATTCAACTTTAAAGACATCGTAACGAATACTATTGGCCCCTTGCCAATTTATCCTCCGAACTCTTAATTATGTGGCTATTTTTGGAATGGATCAATACCAATCCCGTTACGGGACCACGGCCTCTCGTAACGTCATAAGTTTTTGCATTTCGACAGCTACACTTGTCCGTTCCAGTCTCTTTCTTGTATGTTCTTACAATACGCATTTCTCCGCTATTCTTGTGCTGATCGTGACGAGTAAGGCATTGTAGGTTTATGAAGAGTTTACTTGGATTATGAATAGGAATATATGAGGGAACGAACACGTGTGGGGTTGGGATCTGGGAAATCGGTAGCCCAGGGGCTACCCAAAGCCAGATTTGTGAGGCGAAGGGGAAACGTAGACGGGTCACACACAGAACCGCACAGCCGTCACGTTCCGCTGAAGGTTAACCCCCAAAGCGGTTCCGAAATTTCCCCGCCACGCATAATGTTGCGGCGTCTTCTATAGATCCCAGTCCTTCAGAACAGCATTGTTGGGATTGCTGGTTGAATCCCTCGGTCAAAATTTGCCTTGAGGCGAACTTCCGTTGCCCGTGTTAATGCCAATTCCCATACTGCCCGACTAAAGACACTTGGATCAATGCCATCATGTGTAGGTTGCTTTCGCAATTCTATGTCATAGGTGCGCCAGGCATCCTACTACGTCGATCATGTTGTTGAGTTGAGGATCTGTGAGTAATGTATTTTCCAATGGGGCAGGATGTCTGGTAGGTGGTTATGGAGAAGGGATAGTAATCGTTCCCAGGCTTGTTGCCATTTGTCAAAGGGAATGTTGTATTCGTCGTTATCTGACAAAGGTTTTTCAAATGCAAAGATAGAACCAGCTACCGCGTCTACTGAAACCCAATCCTGAAGTGTCTTTGAACCATTCCCTGCTGCACGATAGCGATCCGTTAAAAATGTAAGGGGAATATGCAACCCCCATCCTGCTTGAAACTTCTGTCGAACGTGTTCAGGGAATGATTTCAGGTCGACCTCGACATGGGGTACTCCTTGACGGTCTAACAAAATATTGGAAAGGGGTGGATTGACTGGGTATGAATGGTCACAGGCCCACATCTACCAGTAAACTTCGTCAATGATAACGATAATGATGATAATGATGATAATGATGATAATGGTAATAATAATAATAATGGCAATAATAGCAATGCAATACGGCCGAATAATCGCAACAGGCAGTAAATAGTAATCGTTTTTTAGTTTGGGAATTAACCGGAAGTACCTCCGGAAGTGGTTCAGTTTGTGTAGACAACATACCTTTTCGATTTCCCCATCTGTCTGCCAAGTTTTGTCCTTCGTTTGCACGAATCCCGGTTGTTTCTCATCGACCATAGTTGCTGTGCGCTGGATCACGATTGACTCCGGGTTCGGAGGGTTCCGACGAAGGAGCGTTGAGGAGCGGTATATTATCTTGTTGCGTTCGGGGTAACGGCAAGATCAGGGTTGTGGGTCAATTGAGGGTTTCTCTCCTCAAGTTGTGTATCGGTGGGGTTGGGGGAGAATGGCTCTCCCCAATCCCGTGCCATGAGGATGGCGAACGCGATGGCAATGGTGTCTCCTGGCATTCCTGGGAAGGTTCTCTTCTAATCCGTCTCGGGAATAAACAACGATAGCTCGGATGTTCGTATAGAGCCGGATTTTCCTCGAAGTGTGCCTTGATAGTGTTCCTAAGGCATTCCACAGTGTCGAGGCCAATCCGTTCTGGGGCGATGTTGAAAAGCGCTACTAGGTGCCTGAGGTATTTCTTTTTGAGTTGGCTGACCGGTTTTGTCGAGGGAGGCCCGATTTCACGTGGCGTGTAGAGAAAACTAAAAGCAATAGTAAGTAGTCAAGTACGTGGTCGAGAATAGTCCCCGCGATGCTAGTGTGGTGTTAAGGGAGCGCGGAATGGGATGAGTTAGCAGTGGGGGTGTGCCCGTGACAGTCACGAGCACAAGAATCCGTCCCTGGCTCATCCTTCGCCAGGCACTTCATTTATCATGACATCGTGCCATTCAAGTGTGATTTATTTTTGGTTCTGATGGTTCCTGTAGATGCATGCATGACGGCGATGGTGTACCATCACTTAATCACCTTTAGTCAGGAGGTGCGTAATATTTTTATCGACACGATCAAGGTGTTTCATTTACATCGTGAGCAGATTAGGTGGATGTGGACGTCAGTCTATTTTCCTGGTAGATGAGTCCTCAGCTTGACCGGGTCTGGCTGATCTATGTTTCCGTTGTGTTCAGGAATAAGGCCACCGTCGCGAGATTCCTGTTCTTTGCAAACAGATATGTGGTAGAAGGAACGTTAATGTTAGTGCGGTTCCATATATGTATGCACTCGCTTACCTACTGACCACCTGCGAACAGTTTCAGTTGTGTCTGTGAGTGGATTTATTTTGGTTGCGAAGATGAAACGTGACAGTCTGTGGATTATAGCCGCTTCGCGGACTTTTCAATCAACTACGGTGAGTATCCTGATACTTACTAGGTCCTTCATCAACAACTAGGAGTCATAGTTATTAGTCTATCCGCTGCTTTGCACACGAGTCGTCCTTCACTAAATCTCGCTCTCGGCTGTATGTTTTTTCTTCGATGGCTCCACATGTAGGTTTTCTTGGGTCAAATTTTTTCTTCGCATTGGCTGTATACCATCACACAGAACGATTACATTTAGCACAGCAATTGTACAAGGAATTCTAATGTTGCATATATGGGCTCTTTGTAAGTGCTTCCACGCGTGTTCATCTATTCTCCCTGATAAGGGGTACAAATCGGGGGGACGTCGTAAGTCCATCAAACATGAGGTGTTCAAAGTGACCGGACATATTTCGACAGCTAGCCATCAGCATAGCATTCTTCTTTTACATTGGTGAAGATCACTCTGGTAGACTGGCACATTACCGCCCTCACTGTTTCTCGTAGGTGGTGTGATAACCCTGGTAGGACTGACAATCACGGATTATGTGAAGGAGAAGGTTACCAGTACGTGAAACTCGTTTTGTTTTACTTTCTGTTAACAAACTGATCGGCCAAATGAACACAGCTAATCAAACTTTGGAGAGCCTTCCAGGATGCTACGCAAAGACAGTTCCAGAGGCGATAGCTGGGTTCCGGTGAGCATCAACATTTACTATTTGGAACATATTGGTCCTAAGCTCCCTGTGAAGGCTTGCTCCCTTGGTTGTCGAAAATAGGCCCTGTTCTTAAGCAATCGATGGAAAATATTCATATTTTGTATAGGTGTTTTCTTCATCCTCGTCGCTTCAAGAGTATTCTTCCGGCGGAGGGGGGGTCACCTAGTGAATGACATCCTCAGAATTATTATGAGTCTTCTTTCCCAAGATGGATCGACTGCTTCCGATTTGAGGTATGTGGTGCAGACAAGAGACTCTTTGGTGTATTATGCAATGTGAGTACCATAGTATATATTTCATTCACCGTAATTCATGGTAGTGCTTGTAGGAATTCGGTGCGCTGGTCTTGTAGTTCTATTACTTTATCAAAACCAAACGTTGTAAAAGTGTTCCTCTTCTTAAGCCTACGGAGGATCAATGCTACAGATGATGAGTTACAGACCACGGCAGGCAACACCGATTTGTCTCGGAAATTTTTCTGGGCCCCAGTGACTGACCGATCTTTCGATAAGGCAAGCAGTATAGGGCTGGCGAGTATGGCAAAAGGGGAGGTAGGTCAAGTCACGGTGGATTATGTCGTCTGAGATATGTGTACACCTGAGAGTTAAAATGTACAGGTCAGAGAGATCAAGGAATTCTTTTCATTGCTATGCGGCGTGACCCAAACCCTTTACTAGCCCTACCCTGTCGCGTCTTCCTGAGCGTAGAAAAGCCCACACGGGATTTGAAAGGTAATTTTGTCACCGCCTATATGGGGGTGGACCAATACGCGCGTTCTGTTTATCCAGTTTAGCCCAGTGAAACTTCACTACATGCGCCACTTATCCCCAATCATGAGTATACATCAAACATCAGATATGCCAAACACTTCATGGTTCGTTCATCAAAGTTGCTCTGTCTCCTGTGCTGTGATATCCTTGATGTACAGACCAGAAAAGATACTTAAGATCCCATACACTGTGCCTATATCTTTGGAGGTAGTAAATTTATGGGAAGCTGATGTATGTGCATGTGCTAAAATTAAATATTTTTCTCATCCCATGCCACCATCAAATGGCGATACCTCAAATCAAACCAGTTTGGAGGAATAATCCCAGACATAGCTGGATGGCTATCATGGACTAAAGCGTCACAAGGCATTATAAGTGAGTGATTAGACCCGGAGGTACCAGTATCCTCTCCACCTCCCAATGGCCGAATCGTTACCTCCACTGCCTCCGCACCTTGCTAGCATGTGAGTATATTTTTTTTTGAATAACAACTAATTATCTGAAGATGCTGACATTATAAAGAACTGGAGGTCCCGTGAGTCATCCACTGACTTCGCAGTTGCTGCCAAATAAATATATTCACACCGAAATCAGTTCCTTGGCATATTTCTCAACGGCTATTTCTTCGGACTCCTGACATTACAATACTGTACGATTGAGTCCTCCTGACAGCTGAACGATCCCAACTGATCGGTGAATATCAAGACCATTATAATTCTACTTTCCCCAATGACTTGAGATGGCTAAGAAGTCTCGGTGCGTCTCGACATTCAACGCTTGCTGCATACATGTACTAATGGGCACTCAACCACAAGTGCACATACAGTTCCTACTGGAAGCAGCACAGACGGTCATGACAGTAGCAGACGGCTTCCATTGGTTTGTCTTCGGATATGGAGACGTCCGAAAACTGGGCGAATATAACCTCGCCAATATCGACTCGCCGATTATGTGCTCCGTTATCGCGCTTATTTCGCAAGGAGTATATTGCTGGAGGATATATCGATTGAGCAGGTGGAAGGTCCCGACACTGATCATCGCTCTTGTGAGTCTGAAACGGTGGGCCCGGTAATAGGAAAAGGTTGATATAATTCCATTCAATGACAGACTGCGTGTGGCCAAGCTGTTGGAGGGTTCGGGATTGGGATAGTCGTACGTGGAAAACACTTGGGATAAGCAATTGTACTAATTATGCAAAGAACCAGCAACTTGGATCGATTGGAAATTGGAACGAGAAATCCAATATTTTTACAATTGTGGGTCACCCTTTCCGGCATCCGAGGACATTACACAGGACTAACCTGGATGGGTGTAGATGTGGTCGGTATCTAGTGCAGTAGCAGATACCCTGATCGCCTGCTCGATGACCTATCTTGTGTGTTCCATTCAGCGTGGTGCTGGCATTAGACTGACATTTGAACACAGCTCCTTTCATCGAAGCCGTTTAATTCTCCAGGGAGAAGACCAACAATGATGACGCGGTTAATAAGGCTGATTATTGAGACAAATGCAGCTAGTGGTAAGCTGAGATCATTGTCTGTTCTTCCGCTTCAGCTCAATTATTAATGAACGCGAAGCGCTGGTTGCGATGGCGGTCCTGCTCTGCACGATCATTCCGTCTATTGCGCCCCCGGTGAGTTGTCAGTGACTAGGGCTACGTAGATCCCCCTGACATATTGATCCCAGAAAACAAGCTACTTCTTGTGTCCGTAAGTCAAAATTGCCCCAGAATCACCAGGCTATCAGTGTCCTCATGGTGTTCGGCAGAGGCTACGTTCTAGGAAAATTGTGAGTAAAAATACTGCGTGTTATCTAGGAGGTTAAAGTCTCATGTTTTGCACAGATACAGTAATTCATTCATTACGATGCTGAACAACCGGCCCCGAACTGCGGCTGATCACAGAGGACCGGGTGAACTGAACGCCAGTACTAATAGCGAGAGTATTTTGATGCACAGGCAACCCACCTGGGGCACGCCTTCTAGCCAGTTCAAGCATGGCAACATGCCTGATGTCGCTATTGCTGTCCACACAGAGACGGCGATACGGCTTGACAACAAAGAGCCACTACCTCCCCCACATAAGGATTCCAGGTCGGAGCGTTCTATGCTTCCGGACATGGCGTGATCAAGTAAAACGATATAAAGTATTTATGGTGTTTATATATATATATGAGAATGAATTTCGGAAATAAGATTATGATGGTTGCTACCGAAGGTTTTCGGTGTCACTAAATAGCTTCATTGTTAGGTGTGAGTAACTCAGAGATACCAAAGAGAGATATTGGGAAATACCCGTTCTAGACAATATACCCGTTCTAGACACTATTCAGGACCTTCCTCTTGAGGAACCAAAGCCCCCACGCCCCAAAGCCGCTTGAACTAAACGATTGGTGGGGATCTTTGAGCATTAATATGATACATAACGAGTGCTGTGCAGTGATATTTGGGCAGCTCTGCCTCCTGACGTCCTTGGTATTGAATGAATGAATACAAGAAGATCCAGAGAGCTATAGCGCAACATTGGGTAGTGGGGAGCCCAGGACAATAGCTTCCAACGGCGGATCAGCTTTCAATGAAACAATTCTTCTCATGCCGAAGCGCTATGAGCCACTGCGAACTTCTGCGCAGAGGTTACTCGCCACAGTGCTAGATCATGTGTACAGTGGTACTACGCAATAATTGGGCCGCCAAACCACTCGAGCAGAGGTTAGTAATGTTCCTACATGCATTTTCAACGGCCGGTCAATCAACCAGTGCAGCCGCTTTATAGCACCCGGTTAAAATGGTCAGATCCCTATCCACCCGCGGATTTATTCGCGATCAACACCTGTAGCACGGGACTAGCGTCCACCTAGTTTTGATTATCCTATGATGTCAAGTTTCTTCCTGAACGCTCGTG
>MU151714.1:0-13003 GCA_015584085.1 Macrolepiota fuliginosa MF-IS2
GCGCTGGCATGTTCTGCTTTCAACAAGAAGGAACCAATTTTGGTAGCCAATTCAAAATCTACACCTCAGACTTCATTGCCCTCTCAAGGAGTTCAGATGAGGTGGGAGAGGTTTCAGATAGGGCTGGGGCTATGATACATAATTATATTTCTATAATGGAGTGTACATTTGTTGAATAATATCAAAACATAATTTAAATGTTTATATTTCCATGATGTTTGAGTAGGGAGTGCATAATGTTTACATAGTTCACACAAAGCATGTAAACACTATTGAAAGTGATAAAAAAAGACATTTATATAATGTTTCAATAAGTAATCTGAATTATTGAAATGTTATACAAACATTTTCAGGTATTTTTGGATTGAAATATGATTCCATTATGTTTTGATAACACTGATGAATTATGGAAAGAAAAAAATTGGTAATGTTTGAATAATGTTTGAATAATTAGTATGTGTTATAGAAATTCTGATGTTGTGTGAGTAAGGTCTTCATCCCTTACACCCAGGTAGCAAAGACTTAAAATGATAATAGAATATAAAAATATCAGTTGGTATAAATATACTATATCTGGTGCTGAGATATGTGGGACCAGTCAGGATATAAGACATGAAGATGATTAAAGACATCTTTCCTGATGAAGTGGGCATAACATACACGGTCACCAGATCCCCATGCTTGCACCTTATGCTGAAGAAGGTTTCCACATAGCTGAATAACAGTGCCAGGCTTGTAATCCAGCTTAGCTCCTAACTCAGGAAGCTCAAATGAAGCTGCTTCATAACTCCCCACAGAAACCAGCTGGTCATACCATTCATATGACCCATGCCTGTCACGATGCTCCTCTGTCTCTCTATTAGTAATAACAGAAAGACCAGAGTAAATGGATGTCCATTTTTCTGCAAACTCTTGGGTATCCTTCATCTGCTGAAGCTTACCCAGAGCTTGCTTTCCAGCCTGATAAAGCTCTGGATGGGTAATAGATGTTACCAGGTTGAGATATTCCTCCACCCCCATGGTATCATCCATCCATTCCCCAACTCCATGCTTGATGTTCTTTCTGATTGAGAGTGAGGTCTTGATGTCTACTGCAGAGTCATACTACAAAAATAAGTACATAGTATCAGAATAAATAAAAAACCTCACCCCATGCCCAATCCCAAACCATCCAGGAGAAAATGTCTGGGTTCCAGCCTGCATGGTTTGTGTCCCATCATCCACAAAAGCTGTGGGATCTGTTCTCCATGTTTTGCCATTTACTGTCCCCTTCAAAATGGGGTTAAGATGCTCTGTTGCATCTATTAATTTCTTCTATAACAAAGAGGTTTTTAGCTGAAATGGGAGAAATATGAGAAATTGAGTTAACATACCTGCTGTGAATCTGATAGCAGTTGGGGAAGATACCAAACAAGAATATGCCCAGCTTTATCAACTATGACACAGGGTTCAGTTAATTTCCCCAGCTGGACATCTTTAAGAATGCTTGTAATGGGCTTAGGGCATTTCAGCACAGAAACATCACATTCAAGTACCACTAACATTAAATTAGCAGGACTCATTCTTCCAAGGAATTAACCCTCACCTTTATTTTGGAATGCTGCTGCCAAAATGGTGACCTGCCTTCTCCTATTCTGTTGGGCTTGGGAGCGCTCCCTACCAGCACCAGCACCAGGCATGGCCTTGGGAAGAGCAGGTCTGCAAATAATCACATGAGATCATTGATATGAAGCTGTAAATCACATATACTACATACCTGCCAGATATTGCATTATGCCTAAGCCTTTGTTGAAAGCTTTCCTGCATGTGGTCAGCATCTGTCTTGAGTTGTTTGTACTTCTTCTTCTTGTCAGATCCACGTTGGCGTTGTCTTCCCATGAGATGCAGGTAAAGTAGCTGAGGACCTAGATACTCTGATAACTGGTTATTTCTATGAAACAGACAATGATAAATGGGCACAATGGCCAGCAACCCTGATGATAATGCAATTGGGAGTGAAGCAATGAAGGGACACGGACACAATGGTAATAGACAATGAAGCAATGAAGGGACACAAACACAATGGTATTAGACAATGAAGCAACATAAACACAATAAACACAATGGTATTATTAAACAATGGCGTAAATACATGGTGGTTGATGATAAGCCAACTCAATCATGCCCCAATCACAACAGACTAGTCACAATGTGACGTGTACCCTGCCTCAGTTTGGACTTAACACCATTGCTGATGAGATCTAGCCCGATGCCACATATCACCTCTGCACTCCCCAACAACTCATCAGAATCACAGAGAAGGCAATCAAGTGGTACCAAGTTATGAACGAGGTCCACTACAAAAAGGTCCTTAATAAAGCCAGTAAGAATCAAACCCCTGCCTTCATCTACTCTCACAAAGAGACCACTAAAACTGCTAAATTCCTCTGCGACATAGCCATGGAGAACAAAACCATCACGCAATTTGTTAAACCCAAAGGCCCACTACGTGCGGGATCTTGACTGAGGAACCCTCCAATGCAAAGGATTCCAACCTACATAACATCCTCCCTTTCAGATTCACCATTCATAGCGCTGGGATGTCACGCGAGGGCCTATGCTTGTGGAGGATCTTTTCTGAGGTTGGAATACACTTATCTGTAAGTCTTTATCTTTTTCCCTCTTTCCTTTCAATCTGATGGTGTTTTTACAGGTACACTCGCATGTCATATACTCAAGGATCCCAGGCTGTACGGTGTGGGTGTCGATTCCCAAGATGAAGCCAGATTCATCTAGAAGAGGACAGATATCATACATTCTTCTGCGGGTGTTACCAAGCACAAGTGCTCGTCAGGACAATTCCGGAGTGCTGAACTTGGAGAAATTGCGCCACATTATTATGTGACATATAACTCAATGATGGTGTACAACAAGTACCTCAAGCCTTCGATGTCAATGCCAGAGCTTTTCCACATTTTTGCGCTATCAAATGAGTTTGAGTTAATTCCGGTGCAGCGGGAGGTGAGCTGTCTGTTGGCATTCATTTAGAGTGGTTTGTACTGACTTTTGGTTTGTAGGAGAAACTGGAGATGTCAAAGTTGTTGGAGCGTGTGCCAACACCTGTCAAGGAAACTTGTTGAAGAGCCCTCCGCGAAGATCAATGTACTTTCGCAGGTGTCTATCCCACAGTTGAAGCTCGATGGGTCTGCGCTTGTTGCGGATATGGTGTTTGTACAGCAGTCTACTGGACGGTGAGCTAATGCTTTTGGAGCATGGTATTGGTTACTATCACAAAGCGCTGGATCGGCAGGATAAGAAGATTGCACAGCAATTGTTTGGGTCTGGCATGATTCAGGTTCTCGCCGCTTCCAAGGTATGCACTACTACACCATTACATGACTCTCAGCATTGAATTCTTTGTAGGATACAGCATGGAGCTTGCCCACTGCCGGTCATATATGATCATCATGGGTATCCAGTCCTATGAGGGCAAGGAACACTGCTATGTTGATTACCCTGCGACGGATGCCCCGCAGATGATGGGTTGGGCGTGTCTGTCAAGAATGAACAGGTTGGTATTGATAAGCCAGGGGAGTTAGTTGTAACGGAGGCGGTATGATTGAGGGGTTGTTGGCTGTACTCGGAAGGAGACAGGAGTAAGCCTCAGAGCGTATAAAAGGCAAAGTCTCAGTTACCAGTTGCCCCCCAACTGTCATGTTGTTGAACACAGGTATGTCTTATTACATACTGAACATTTGTATATCTGACTGAATCAACTGTCGTGTTGTTGAACACAGTATCCTTGTCGGAACGCATTCCGCCACACTCGCTGTAACAATCGTTATATTCAACCTATCTATGCTCATTAATTCGTCTACAATTGGTGCTAGTTTATCATTTGGGCTGTGCGTATCTGTAAGTCTTTGTCTTTTTTGCCTTTATATTTCAGGCTAATGAGAGCTAACCCATAAAATTTTCACCAGATATACAGCAAGAAGTGAAACGTTACACACCGGCCTTTTATCTGCAGTCCATGAGGGACTGGTGTTACTACGTCATGCCGATGTATTGAGACTCTCACAAGTGTGTTATAAACGAAGCTTATCCGGTCGTAGGAGTTTTCCAAAGTTTTAAACACTGGTCCAGCCCCCACCGATTCCCTTGACGGTAGTGATGAAAATCGCATCCTGATTGACCGCCTTGGCGTCCTCTACAACTCTGTCATTAACCATCTCGCCCCGGATGACCCACATATTATCAATGGAAATATCAACATCCATGATTTAGGCGTCTGGCTCGCTCGCATAAAGACTGATCCCAGCTTCGATAAACCCATCGTCAAAGAATGGATCGAGGCTCCCGAAACCCATATCAAACAAGGTGAAGTAAAGCCCGATTTGCCAAATTATGTGGAAGACTTTACACAGATTGGTTAGAGAGCGGTGATGCCATCACGGTCAGGAGTAACATGTCAGGCCCCCTGTCTGAACAAAGTGGGGAAAACGACGATGTGAGGCAGGAAGAGAGGCAGGAGATGCACGAACAACTCACCCGGCTTCGGTCTATCATTTTCGAGCCTCCGAATATCGATACCGGCGCACTCCAAGCATACCTCGACTCCGTGTTCTCAAGCAAATCATCCACGGCCATATTGCAGGCAATGAGGGAGGGCATGGCTGCCTTCGGCAGGAGTCTACGTGACCGTACCATCACTGCGGACGATATGCGCTGGACCGTCGAATCTCTCTTCGCGTCTGACCTTATGCAACCCGACAAACGCGCCGCCCTACATGAATTCACGGATAACCAAACCGTACTCGAAGAAGTTGCCAACGTGATCAACATGTGATTGCGTGCCCTGGGGTCTTGGAAGTGGTCGTCGGAAGGAATCATTGTGGATATACGCCGATACCTACATGGAAAATACCGCACATTTACAGATCCTGATATCCTCGACGCCCTATTCCTTCAATGGGTTAGTATAATGTGGGGGATGAAGTTTAAGCAGGATGCTCGGGACGTGTTCCACTCTGATGCCTGGAAGGTCACCTTCTCCGGGGACGGGTTGGCTAGCCTCAGCTCTGATATTGTCGCTTTCGGCGGTGATACCATCAGTGGTCACAGGAAGGAATACCGAGCTACTCATTTCCTCGCTGGTCACCTCCCGGACAATGTCAATCCAAGAGCATTCTATGACGAGCCTGCTGATGCCGCTGGCGATGATGCAAGTAGCACAGCCGATGCGATGGTGGAGGTCAAGCAACAGTTGCTAAACATCATGTTGGCAGAGTGTTGCCTCAACCTAAGCCTCCACGGTTCACATACCATCGTGTGTACAGACATGAACTGGTTCAGTCCTTCCCTCCCACATGAATCTATTCTCGTCATTCTTCAATTTTTTGGTGTTCCACAGGACTGGTTGGAATTCTTCCGTACATTCCTCCGCATGCCGGTCCAATTCCCTGGAGAGTCCCAAGTCCAGACCCGAGTGCGCAGAACGCCGATCAGCTACGCCCTCAGTGGTTTCTTCGGAGAAGCCGTATTCTTTGGGATGGATTTCGCTGTGAACCAACATGCGCACGGGTTGTTCCTTTACAGGATCCATGACAATATCTGGCTCTGGGACCTGAACGCACGCCGATGCGCACTTGGATGGCAAGAAATGAACACCTACGCATCCCACGTCGGGCTTACATTCAACACGTCCAAAACCAGCTCTGCTTCTGTCCGTGCGCGCCTAGATACGGAAGACGCGCCAGAGACAGACGATGAGCAGTTACCTCGAGGAGATATCCATTGGGGATTCTTGAAGTTCGATCCGGACGAGGCAAGATTTGTAATCGATCAGGAACAAGTGAATGAACACATCAATGAGTTGAGGAGGCAGCTTGGGAATACGAAGAGCGTGCTGGGGTGGATTGCGGTGTATAACAAGTATATGGCGTTCTTTGTGAGGAATTTTGGTGGACGACCGGCGGAATGTTTCGGGAAGCAATATGCGGTGGATGTTAGTCGGACGCTGGTGCGCATACAACGGGGGGTTATCACTGGTTCTCCACAAGGGGGAGAGAATAGCGGTGGTGGTGCGAGCGACATTATCGAACACCTGGAGAAGGAGTTGGCGGCACAGTATGGTGTACGTGATCTTCCTCGCAGATACTTCTACTTCTCGCTGTCCAGCGGTGGCCTCGCACCCAGGGATCCGTTGGTTGATATTCTAGTCATGGAGAGAGAATGATAGAGAACACGGTAGCTCCGATCGAGGATGCACTGTGTCAGGAACAAGAATTTTTCGAGAAAAAGAAGATAGCATGGGAAGCTCAAAAGCGAGCTGAAGCTGCAGTCGCATTGGCTCAGGCACCACCGGGATCTCCGCCTCTACCGCCCCCCATCTACATGCCTTTCGAATCATACTGCGAAATCGACTCGCCTAGTATTCACGCCGTGTATGCCTGGCTTGCAGCTGTAAACAAACCTCGTGCCGCGAATATCCCACCCGCCATTCAGGCAGCTATGAATACGAGGGAGCGGCGTAATGCATATTCCACAAAAGAGAGCTATAAGGGATGGGTAGTTGAGGCGTATGGAAGGGATATGGTTAGAAGGTTTGGGGGGTTGGAGATTGTGGATCCAAGAATGATTCCGATTGGTTTGGTACATTTGTACAAGACCTCGAGGATCAGGTGGGATCAGTGATTACATGTAGGTTAAAAGATCAGCTGGCTATTCGTGTGTACACTAGCATTACCATGAAATTATCATTTCTTGAGCCACCCGTTTACTGTTTCCAGTTGATGGGTTAGTCCTACATAATGTTTACTGTTGTTTTGCTAGCACCAGCTCCATCAAGTGCTAAAGTGCTGGACCACCATCCTCAACGACAACCATGGGCTTACCAACAGAAGAGGAATGCAAATTCATCGAGCTCACAATCACACATATAGAAGACGAGATCATTGCCCTTCATCTCAAAAAGGCCCTCCTATGTCGGAGACTTAATGCATCGAGGGCTCGTACAAAAGTCTTGCCACCCGAGATCCTTACGAAGATATTCGAAGATGTTGGGGGGAGATGGAAGAAGAACCGGCGTGTTGGTGGGGTCTGCTTTTACTGGCGCCAAGTTCTCATGGCATTCCCACCTTTTTGGACCTGCATCTCCCTGAACTGTGCAGCCGAAACTGCCCCAAACCTCCTCCGTCTACACCTCCAGAACACGAGGGGTGCTCCGCTATCTATTGAGTTGGTTTCACAAGGTTATTACGACGATCCCCCTGCAACAGATATCTCGGACATCCTCTCCTCCGTTGATTGTTCAAGTAGAATTCGGGTGCTTAACATTCATACGGTCAACCCACATATCTGGAGATGCCTTATGCTCTGCACTAAGATCGGTTCAAACTTTCCAAAGTTGGAGGAACTCGTACTCTCATTCCTCTGATTCGACGACAACTATGAGATGTTACAACGCTACAAACCCGTACCACATGGAACATTATTATCCCCTAGCCCCCGATTACGGCGTCTCCAGTTAAGAGACCCTCCCCCTGGCATCGAGTTGCAGCTTGCACTCCAGACAATCACATCCCTCAGCGTCGATGGCCTCTTTTTCTTTTGCCATGGTCTCCGCATCCTTTCTCACCGCCCCAATCTTGTAACCTTCATTTGGTCTTTTAGGCATTACTTCATTCCACACCACACTTACCCAGACGTGACCACAACAATAATACCCCCGCATCTCAAATATATCAACCTCATAAATTATGAGAGGGGATAGTGTAGCCTTGATACAGTTATTGCCCGTCATCTACATCTCCCATCAATAGATGAAATGATTTGGCAGAGTTCACTGGCCTTGGCCACACGTGATATCTAGGCGCCCTTTTTTTTCCAGCATGCCCGCATTGCGCATGTTGACCCGCTACCATAGTGAAGGAACTTTGGAGCTTCTTCGTTGTCTCCCGTCCCTCGAAGTGTTGGAAATAACATATGGAACCTTGTCCCTGGGCCCCCTTTCTACCTTTATGACATCCTTGGCTTGGGAAGAGACGAATGGGATAGTGTCCCACCTGAAGGAGCTTACGGTCTATGTCTCAGAAATTGGCAAACCATGGGACAGCAAGCTTCCTGTCCTCAACGCCATGATCCAGATGTTAGAATCACGAAGGTCGATGCGCCTTCATCAGTGCTCCCCTTTGGAGAAATTCAGTCTCATTATTGACCGCTATTCCGCTATTACCGATAGATGGAAACGGAGCCACCAGGAATCATTTCGACGCCTGATTCAGGATGGATTAGAACTAGTGATGATGGAAGCTGAAACCTTTCCAGTGCAGTTTGACGTTGAGTAAACAGTGTAGGGTTCATGGGCACTCGGGAGGGGGGTCCCCAACTAAGTTCAGAGAAGAGGGTTGAGCCACAGCTACCGTGAATATCCCAGTTGAGCTTGGGAGCTACGCTCATTTCCACCATAGCCCATGTAATGGAGGGCACTGACGAACAGTTATATAGGTTTAGCGCGCAACAGTCAACAGTTTGCGAAAGGCAGTGGAGACCTATGTCTAGCTTCTATACGGTTGCACACGGACAGCGGAGTGGGAATGAGAATCTATCCGTGCGCAGGCGCGACATGGGAGGTGATGTGCAAGCTGGCGTCTGTCCAACTTGGATAACTCGGGATCCATAGTCCTTTGACCAGAGTATGATTGGGCGAGCAACAACCATATATATCGTGAAGCTATTCCTATTCCTCAGGGTACATAGGTGTTGAGAGATCACTTGCAACTGAATTCCTGAAATAAACTAGCCAGGCCGATAAATGCCTGCGGGCCATACATGTCTTTAGAGCACCTTTTATGTTTCTCCGAGCGACCAGATTGTTAACTATAGAAAAAATGTGGATTACCGATCGTGTGGACATCGGTAAGCAATTTTGCATTACAGCCACGCTTCCTTCATCGAGATTGCGGGGAAATCAAAGGCTCTGACGGGGATTTCGCCATTATCTCCAGGCGTCCGGCAGCCCCATAAAGCCTCTGAAGTGTACTGGTGTTCATCGTGTGATCACCCTTGGAGCAATAGCGGAGGCGAGGTAGTAACGCGGGTGAAAACCTGTTGGCTTCTTGACTTACCCATTATTACGACATTTATCCCAGCTCGGTTGGTTAAATAGCGGACGACGTCGGTACATGGTGGTTAGTCCCCCATATTGTTTTTACCACTTTAGTAGGACGAACTTTGGTCGGAATGAGGGCTTTCACTCGACTAGGATCTATCTTGACATGCATTGCCTTTGTTGCTGCAGCGGATTATGTGAGTTGAGCCCTTTGCTCCTTTTCGAAGGACTTACTAAGGTGGTGGAATTCCCTGTCGGCCTTTCAATTTGACCGAGATCAATGCCCCTGATGGCTCTATCTCTGTGAAGTTCGTCTCTCTGGGTGCGACCTTGACAGAACTGTGGGTGAAAGATAAGAATGGGCAAGCTCGTGATGTTGCTTTGGGCTACGATGATAATGTTCGTCCCGTGTTCTGTTTCTCGTTCAATTCCTGAAGGCAGCTAGTACAGTCTAAACTATTGACGGACCCTGACCACCCCGTCTTCAATCCGGTTGTTGGGCGATACGCTAACCATATCAAGAATGGTCCGTTGTAATACGGTGACCCTGTTTGAGCGGAAACGTTGACCCCCATAGCTTTACACAGGTACCTTCAGCATCCCAATCACTAAGGATGCTCAGGCTGCTGGTCCTGGTGTATATCAAGTCCCCACAAATGATCACAACAGTAAGCAACATGAACCCTCCGCTCGAACCATTAAGCTAATACCATATCTTTATTGCAGGCGAGGTAAGCAACCCCAACGGTCGTGGAATAACCGCCTTGAACTTGTTTTGATAGGTCACGCTACACAGCGGTCCTTACGACTGGGACTGTCGGAACTTCATCCTCTTTTCTCATACACCTAGTAGCGCGACCCATAAGTTCGTCGATGACCTAGGCGGAGGTTTCCCAGGAAGTGTGGTCACATATGTAAGTTTCTCGGGGTGTATTGAAGGATGTATTTTGCTCGTAGGTTACTCACGCGGCCTCTAACAGTGGTGTCTTCAAGACTGGTATTCGTGCCTATGCAACGGAACAGGTTTGTGCTGACTTCTCGCCCTCGGCTAGCCAATACTTATATGCCAGAGTTAGACTCCGATCATGCTTACACAACACGTCTACTGGTTCGTTACTACCGCGTCTTTCCCATTTCAATGGTGGACCAATAACATGATAGGAACCTCGACGCATTCCAAGACAACGTTAATGATATCCCAGATCATCATCTCCAACTTGATGCCTTGCCACCGCCACCTTTGGAAGGGGAGTTTGTACCTCTCACCGGGGTGCTCCTACTACTTAAAGGTATCCTCAGCACAAGCTTTGGTCTAATGCTGGCTATTTCTAACGCACGCAATTAGCCAGAAATAAGCATTTGCTCGCGTTTTAAAACCTGGAGGTGGTTTGGAAATGAGCATTGGCCAAAAGAGAGGTGAACGGGGATGTACTGTCTCGATCAACCGGAAATTTGTCCCAAAGAAATGAATATCAAATATTTTATACAGTGCCCATACATTGCGACGTAGCCATTGTGCGGGTGGTCCTAAGTCCTGGTTTCAGTCCTAGTCGCAGCCCTCGAGTGTGAATACGCACCTTGATTTCAACTCAGATATACAGACGTGCCTTCACAGCACACATGGGGGTGTCCGAAGTAGAGTGTAGTTGACAAGCTACCTAGTGGCATCAGATTGTTTATTAACAAATCACGTATCCCCAAAATGAAATGCACCAACAATACATCAGATATCGGATAATCGCGCAAGTAAGTGGCGAGTAGCCTACGCCTTCCTCGACGTCATTTGCTGGTCTTTATGGTAATCCGGTTCTCTAGACTCGTGCTCGAAAGGTTGGAAGTTTGGGAGGGAAGGCCGGGCTAGCCGAGCAGACAAAGGGAAAACAGTGACTTCTCAACAAGGTACATATCAATTCCTCAACGTGATTTTAAAAATATCACAGCCGCCCAGGTTTAATGGAACCAGTTAACGCTGTGGCCTTAGTTCTCTCCCTTCTTATCCCCAATAGCTTTGTCAATCTCAGAAGAAGGAAAGTTCTTTTTTGAATTCGGAAACGCGAGCCATCTTCTATACGAGCGATAACGTTTCGCATATCAAATGACTGTCTAATGTCCGTCCCAACGATCCCATGTAGTTCTTCAGCGGGGTACAGCGGGTCCTTGGGCACAGCAGCAGGCTTAAGGGTAATTTCTGAAATCCAACACCACCAAAAAAACTCACAGCTACACCCTGTTCCCTGGCTCTCCCAAAGTCTCCAACAACCCCTCCAGCAATAGCAATAGCGTGCTCATCATCCCTAGCTAAATGATCCATCGCGCCACTCTGGCTCGAACGGATTGACCCTCCTCTGAACGTCTCCCCGTCGACTTCCCCTCCGGCGGCTGCTTTCACTAGAGGTCTGGCAAGGAATACGCGGCCTTGGTTGGTGATTATAGTATTTTCGTCCGTCATAGTGGGGACGTAGGCACCTCTGGTGACAGAGATTCTGTAGACTATTGCAAGTCGGGGGATGCCTAAGGCAGACATTGTGCCTGGCATGGAGGGGTTTAAGCTTGAGGTTAGTCAGGTACGATGGTGGCGTACCATATTGTAGAATGTGTCCGAAATGTTCTTTGTCGCATGGTGGGGTAACACAGCACCCCTAGATTTGACCGTTGTCCATTTAGCGCATCGTTTTGTGAATGTAATTGGTGATCTTGTCCGCTCCATGCGTAATCATCTCCAACAGTTGCTCCTTGTTGGCAGTCGCTAAAGTAAACGCTGCAATCACTCACAAACAAACATTACTCACCCTTAGCCGCCTGCTGTGCTCTCCCCTGCTGAATGACCAATTGATCCAACCTCAACTTCTGCACCGCCCTCTCCAACATCCGCTCCTCCGCACTCCCTTCCGTAATAAACCTAAACACATACACCCGCTTCGTCTGCCCAATCCGATGGGCATGGTCTATAGCCTACAAATCTGCTTGCCAGTTCCTATCGTATCACTGCGATTCAATACTTTGCCCACCACCATCCCGGAGGGGAACGTACCAATCACTGTCGTACAACACAACAATATCTGCTGCAGTCAAGTTGATACCCAATCCACCTGCATGTGTCGTTAGCAAAAAGATGAACTTCTTGCTGTCAGGTTTGTTATACTCGTCAATCGCGTGTATACGGTCATCATGGGCCGTGCCTCCATCAATTCTACAATACTCTAGGATTTCAAAGTCAACACATATAGGAGACACCGGAGGACGAAAAGGTAAATACGCACTGTAGCCCCTAAACAAACAATAATCCTCCTTTCGATTTCTTAGCCCCCAATAACTTGTCGAGCATCATCACCCCCCCAGAATTCTGGATGAGATGTTCGTCGGTCGTGTAGGGTGGGCCCGACTCTGCACTATCGAAAAGGTAGGGGTGGCGTGCTACTTTCCGGAGCTATAGGCGTGACGTGCAGGTGAGTAGGGGAAGGGGAGGTGCTTGAGAAACAAACGCGGGCGTACCCGCATAACCATGTTCATTAATCGCGTCTTGCCCTCCTTTTTTCCAGTCAGGCCATTCACAGCATCAATGTCCTTCTCCAACATGGAGCGGCACCACTTTCTTTACATCTCCGTCAAGCCCACGTAAATGTTGATCTCCTTTTCTAAAAAGAAGAGATCATTAGCTCACAAAGAAAGTCAAGATTTCAGTCAAACGCACTGGGCAGCAAATTCTTCTCGACATCTGACTTGACCCTTCTCAACAAAAACGGCCTGAGGATCTTGTGCAGTGCCTCAACAGCCTTCTTACTCCTCTCCTCTTCTTCCTCCTCGCCCTTCGCGTCTTTATGCAAAAACGCATCTAGATCCTCATACTTGCCAAAAATTTCCGGACAAATCAAGTTCAAAAGCGCAAACAACTCTTTCAAGTTATTCTGCAGC
>MU151715.1:0-12849 GCA_015584085.1 Macrolepiota fuliginosa MF-IS2
GTACTAACTACAGGTATAGAGAAATCTAAGAAAGTAGTATACACTTGACACAATCCCCCCAAGGACTAAGCCAGCAAGGATCAGGGACATGACCTGCGGCACTTGCAATAGTGAGCGTCGCATGGCCAAAACAAGCAGTACTCCGCCGGATGCTCCCCAGCCACCAACCAGGCCCAGACCAACCCAACACTCCTCGCCCAATCAGCACGATGCAGCGCCAATAGATTGCGCCCCAGATGGACCCCGATATGCATCAAAGGGGATTCCCAGCAGGGCTTTGGAAGCATCAGAGGGGCCCAGGCCCAGGAGATCGCCATATGCATCAGTTCGCAGTAAGCCCCTGCACCAGCCCGAAGACCAGGGGGGTTAAGCAGCGGAGTCCAAACCTTATCCTATTCCAGAAGGAGCAGAATTGAAGGCAAACGAGAGATGCTTCTATCTATCTATAAACAAGTTAAGTATAGATAGGAACAATCTAGGTAAATCTTTGGAGGTCAGAAAATCAGTCAGAAGATAGTTCTCCTATCTTTAGTACAAGTAATATAAGCAGTAAGATTCCAGATCATTCCAGAAATATAAAGTCAATAGTAAACATAAGACAAATAGCAAAATTCATAATTGCAATATTACTAAGGTAATATTGACTTTGGTGCATAGTCAAAATTCTCGAAATAATGCTATTTATCATAACACAAGCAGTGCACATGTTGCTGGCTCTGGAGGTACAGACAATCCTAGGTTTGTCCACAAGGTTAAGGTGGGGAGAAAGGGGGGACTGTGCAAAGGCAGCCCTCACATTGCCCTCCATGATATAGGTAGTGGGGTGGTGCTTTGTGATGCCCTCAGCATTAACAGAAGCATAAGGCAGGGTCTTAAAGAAGAGGATGTTGATCACCTTCAAGTAAGACTTGGATTGGGGGAGGTGTGGATAGAACTTTGTGCTAGGTGGAGCTGCCACCTTGAACCCAAGCCTAATGACCTCAAGGTTGGCCTGGGAGGCAACAGTAGTGGTGACCAGAATCCAGCCACCATATCCCATATGCCCTGACTCCACCCTGGTCTGGGACTGGGCAGCCAGAAGGCATTGGTTAATGTCAGCCAGGAGAGTAGTCCTGTCTGGAGCAACATTATCCCCCACAGCATTAGGCTTGAAGGTCATGATGACCTGGCACCTGTTGGGGCTAGCAATAGTCATCTTGGGCTTCTTGCAAGGCCTAGGTGAGGTAGAGTCCCTGTCAGCTGCTCAATGATGAATGTTGATGACTTTCTAGGGTAGGAGGTTGGGAAACACCCTGGCCAAATCAACCAAGGTGGATCCTGCAGGGACACCCCTGGCTGCACAGTTAGCATACATCTTGGGGTTGGGTTTGGTGGCTGAGTTCACCAGGGGAGGTGGGCCTGGCTGGGAGGATGAACCTCCACCCTTAGGGGCAGGGGGATGAGGATTCTGGTGGCCCTTGCCTTTAGCAGAGGGACCAGGGGCAGGAGCTGGGGGAGCAGAGGAGGTGGGGGGCCACACAGGTGCAGGGGCCCTTGGAGTCCTAGCAGTGCTAGGGAAAGTAGTGGCAATGGCATCCTGGAGGGTGACAGGGCCACCAGGGGTGAGAGGAATGTTATCCCAGGTGTTCCTCTTAAGAGAGTCAACCAAATCTGAAACAGACTTGGCGACCTGGATGGCAGCCAGATGAGTAGCCTCAAGTGACTGGGTCATATGTGATACCCATGAGATCATGGATGTGGGGGATTGGGCAATCACAGCAACATCCCCACCCAAACCTTCAATGGTTTCCAACAAGATGAGGGGGGTGGCCCATTCAGTATCTTCATTGTCATTCATATCTTCCTCCACCAGGGTGGGAGTTGGTGTGTCAGCATCAATGGGAGATGGTGAGGCATGGCAGCTGGAGTGGCATGAGCCCAGATGAGAGGGTCCCCTGGGTGTAGCAGGGTCCAAGGAGGTGGCCTTGCTCTGGCAAGGGAGGGCAGGAGAGTATCTGTCCCTCATATCCCAAGAGGCAGCTGGGAAGGATGGAGGCAGGCCAGCCACATCATGCTGGGCTTCATGCTGCATGCCAAAGGCCAAAGCAATTGAAAAGACATCCCTCTCACTTGGAGGGAAGTTAGATATGCAGGCTGGGGTGTTGGAGACAGACCTGCAACTGCAGGGTTCCTCCCTGGTGGTCTGCCTCCCTCAGGTTGGTTGAGAGGAGTGATGGGCCATTGGCTGATGGTAGTACCCTCTGATCTACAATCAGAGGTGCTGAGGACAGGCTGGACATCAAGAACTGCAATGAGGAGGTGGTTTGAGCCTGCTTAGTAAGCACTATGGTGGTGGTACTAGGAAAAGAAGTGATGCTTCATGAGCTGGGTATGTGAAAGGAAACTCCCCCCCACCCAGTCTATCCTCCACCATGATCACCCCTGCAATGACCTTCCTTCACTGTGGACAGCCCTTGATGAAACATACAATGCAGCCACCAACTGTCCCATCAACCTAGAAGTCATCAACCACCTTCCCCATCAACCTACCTGCATGTGGCCCCCCTTCTCAGATCACAAGCTCAAACAAGCCCTCTATCCCACAGCCAATGGATTGGCACTGGGACACAACCACCTTAATTGGCACCATATCAAGTATCTTCTATCAGATCAGCATGCATCTGACTCCTTCCACCACTTCACATCCCAATGCATGCATCTCTCAATGTGGCCTGACTATTTTAAGGTCTCCACCTCTGTCATTATCCCAAAACCCAATAAGCCACATTACACCATGCCAAGGATGTTCCATCCTATTGTCCTCCTCAACATGCTAGGAAAACTCATAGAAAAGATGATCTCCAACCACCTCCAGTTTGAGTCTGCTCAACTTGACCTTGTGCACCCCCTCCAATTCAGAGGCATCATCCAATGCTCAACAGAAGATGCTGGCATCTACCTCACCCACCATGCCTGTAAGGGCTGGCACTACAAACTCAAGACTAGCATCCTTGCATTTGATGTTGCTCAATTCTTCCCTTCCATCAACCACTCCCTGTTATGCTCCATTCTCAAACAACACAGTTTTCCCCCCCAAGTTGTTTCTTTTTTCAAAAACTATCTTTCTGATTGGTTTACTATGTATTCTTGGGGCACTGCCTCTTTTCCTCTCTTTCCCACTTCAATAGGCATAGGTCAGGGTTCTGCTCTCTCTCCCATACTCACCTTCCTTTGTCTTTCACCTTTCATGTACAAATTTGCTGTGGATCCCCAGTGTAAACTACTCTCTTTTGTTGACAATGGTCTCATCATTGTACAAATGGACTCTCCCTACACTAATGCTCAAATCCTTTCACAGGTTTACTCTTCCTGCTCCCAAACCCTCACAGACATGGGACTTGCACTTGAACACTTGAAGAATGAAGTGTTTTGACCTTCCTTTTCCAGTAACCACCATCAATCTACTCTGAAAAGTGGTTAAACATCATATACTTTTGAAGCAATATCATGAAAGGAGCCAAAGAGGACTTAAGAAGAGTGGGTAGCATCGTAGGAATCAGTTGCAAGAGGAATGGATCAAGTGAGAGCATTGCGACAATGTTTGAGACGTAGAACTTCAAAACCTTGGACCAGGTCAACCAGTCCACCATTTGCGAAGCCTCCGAAGGCCCATTCACACCCATCCCCATCATGCAAACTCAGTCTGAGACTGGGGACAAACAAGGACACTCCACCTCCCCTACAGACTCCATCAGGAGTTTGACAAGATGCATGTCAATTCATGAGGATGTTTCCCAGTCCAGGACCCATTCTCCAACACACATATCCGATAGCGATGACGATGTGGATAGCAATCACAGTAAAGACACCACCAAAAGCATTCTCCTGCCCAACACTGGGGCTAGTATTATTCCAAGATCTCCTAAGGCATTTTCTATGCTGAAACATGGAGAGGAACACATGAAATGGGTCCCTCAAACCCTTTCCCCTTCTGCCCCACCTATTGACAAGGCTTCCATCACACTCACTCCAGCGCAAGCAATTGCAAAAGAGTACACTATTCCTCAACCATCCTCTGGATGGGACACGCCTCTCCCTCCCCCCCCCAGGAGGACCAACCAATGGATGACTCAGCACCCCAGCCTGATTACAAATCATCCCAAACCCCCAACAAAACCCCCAGACCTACTCCTGAAGATAAGGATTGGTCATCACAAGCCCGGATGTGCTTACTAAGCACTCTGGACTTTCTACAAGCTGACACACACCCTGATGGTACTACTTTGGGGGATGCAAAAGCGGTCGCATACATTCTGGGCATGGCTGACCAATGGCTACATCATTGTGGTGGTCAAAATATCGACCTTTCTCACACCAAAATAGGAGATAGATTGGATTCTCTTGTTTCATGCATCTCGCATCTTGATAATATCAGAGAACTACCTTGCAAATATGTGGGGAAAACCAAACCAGTCAGAAAAGTTGTCTACACGAGATTGGCTAGAGACTTTGGGATATTTGTTGACCCAGACGAGGAAATCAAAGCAAATCACCCATTAATTGTCACTCCCAAAGGAGGGATCCCACCAACAAGTACCAATCTTGATCCGACACCCCCCCCCCCCCTCCACCAAACAAAGGAGACAATGATACATGGAAAAGGGAAAGGAGGAGAACCCCATTTCTGTTAATTCCATGCAAGAAGATGTTGATATGGCAATTGATGCACAAGAAGTGGCGGATATTGCAACTGCCATCCAAGCCTCAAAGGAAGCCCAATCCAACATTCCCCCACATGATGGTGAGCCATCGCATATTATTGATGCATGGGGTAACCCTATGAAACAAACTACCCTCGACAAATGGACTGCCATAAGAAATAAACAGAGAAACCCTTGTCACCAACCAGCAAATGATAGCCAAATCAAGGGGAGCAAACCCCCTCTGAGGAACGCGAATCAAAATCCTCACCAGGGAACAGAGAACAAATGCTCACAAGTGCCCTCTCCCCCTTCCTCTCCCCCGAAGAAATCATATGCAAATGCCACTTCACCTACCCCATCCATGAATTTAGTGGATGCCAAAACTACAGAAGAATTGATGGAATATGCGGTCAAAGCACACACTCACAACATGGTCCCCGAAAATGTGACCATGGAAAATATCAGGGATATGTTTTACAAAGCATATCCCCATAAGGCACCAAAACAAACAACACCATCCTCATGGTCCCCATCACCACCTCCCCCCCCCTGTGCACTCTGCACAAACCTAACACACTGACAGTCACCCAAGGACCTTCCCAAAAAAACGTGATTATACCTTACAAAGGTCTTTTCACTAAAGAACATGTGACCAATGCTGGACCTACTCATATGGTCGACACTATCAACCGTGGACTCATTGCCAACAAATCAAAGACACACATCAAATCCATTAACATCAATGCAAAATCCCTCTGGGCCAAATGTACCCAAGTCGCCAATGAACAAGACTTGAAAATGGTCACTGAATGGCTATTCAAAGCTCTTGCCAACAACAACAACCTGCCTGAAATCACAGCTATGTGCAACATCATCCATCCCTTCTTGACCTCTTACCACCACCTTCCCAATTGGGATCTTGGTGTGGAATGTCGTTGAGAATACATACTATGCCTTGCAAATCTAAATCCAAGAATGCGACATCGAATCCGACCTTCCAACCGAGTGCAGTGACCATGCTCTTCCTCGCCACGATGAACCAGAACGACCGCGCAGTGAGCTGCTTCCAAATCCCACAAATTCGGGAATTAGTTCCACTCACCTCTCACATCCAGGTCATGTCAGACTTGGGAATGATGACGTTCACACCCTACGATCTCGAGGGTATGCCCCTGCCACGCCACCTCCTCAACAAAATGAACCTGAGGAGATGGATATTCAAACTGACGATGAAGAACTTGTTCTCGATGTCACCAATGCAGCCTACTACCTCGGACGCCTCGGCCAATGGTGCGAAGCGAACAAGGAGTCTATTCGGTCTGATCCAGACTATCAGGCCATGCTCAACAACCTGGAGATGTACGCAAACGTCTTTGGGCTCATTCCCAAGCCTCACCGGTGCCCACCGGTCCCTCCTCCATGTGCGCGATGTCACGCCGAAGACATCCTGCCCCCTCCCCCATGCTCTTGAGTCCATATCGAGGACATCCCACCCCCCCACCTTGCGCGCTCCCCCACAGGAGCGATGACGACATTCGCATGGAGGCCATGCCTCCCACATGTGCTTGCAGTGAGGCTGCCATGCAGACTCCTGCTTCCCTTCTATTTGTGTCATCAAATCCACACCCCCCCACTCCTGCTGCTGCGGCTTCCATTCCTAAGCCTGGACCCAAGCCCAGAGCTTCATATGCTGGTGCTGCAGCGAAGAATCTTAATCCCGCAGCACCTCCCTTTGTGCGTGGTTCCCCACATGCACCTGTGCCCCCTCAGGTCCAGGCCCCCATCACCGCTTCAAAAACCCATTCGAAGCACCCATTCTATGTGACCCGCGGCCCATCGTGGCGCCAATTTTTCATCAAGACGCCCAACAAACCCAAGGACGTCTCCCTTCCGACTTTGGTCTCCACGGCCAACAAAGCTCTAACACATGCTAAGTCCACCCTCAAAGTGGACTCAGCCTCTTTCTCCACGCATGGCATCACTTGTGCCACCACCTCCATCCCAGCCGAATTGGACCTTGACATTATCGAGGCCACACTAACAGGCACCCTCTCCAGAGCGCATGTCACCATCCCTGCATCATGATCATTCATCAAGATCGTTGATGTCCCCTTCCTCAAACCCGGGTCCACTGAGCCCTTCCCAGCTGCCAAAGTTGACGCCCAACTTCAGCGATCCATTATTCCATCCAACTACATAGTGCATTGGCGCTACATTCGTAACTCTCCCAAGGCCGACTCCGCCACAATATGGATCGACCTCAGTGACTCGCAGCAAGGCATGTGTGCCTCGCTCCTCATCGGCCAATGCCTCATCATTAATGGGGCTGAAGTTCTTATCAAAGGCGTGAAAGCGCATACCGGTACCCCCCAGTGTCGTCGATGCTGGAAATGGGGCCATACGACTGACATGTGCCGCCACCCAGTGACACGTTGTCCCATTTGCGCTGGTCCCCACACAGAGGCCAACCACTGCTTGATCGCCAGGTGTTGCCGCAGTAATCCCAAAGCCTCGCCCCCCATCCCTCCTACCCCCACCAGTGAGCCTTGCCCTCACTTGTGCGCTTGTATCAATTGCGGCACCCAACATGCTGCAAACTCTCGGCGCTGTCCTTATTGGCACCACCGCTTCAACCAGACCTGGTTAAAGGAACGGTCCATCCGGGACACCTTGGCCCACAAGGGCATCCCACCCCCCACCCCCTCCACTCCTCATGGTGCGAAGCCCATGCCGCGTGACTGTACCCTCTGCCCCACCCGACGGGACGCTCCTCCCCCCTCCCTCTCCAACCCCTCACTCCCTCCCATCAATGAAGAAGATGTGGAGGACGACGATGATATGCAGCCATTCAGCCTTGAGCTGGACGACGACTATGCCTTCCGTGAGTAGTTGATGGCTTGCAGTTTGTACTTGTATTTTTTGATTTTCTTTTCTGTTTCATTTGTTTGTTTCAGTTTCAAGTTTATCACTCGCTTCGATGCTGCCTTCGTGCGTCTTCTCTCCATTTCATCTATGACTCTTAGTCGTAGTTCTAGTTTCATTGTTACCTAGTTGGGACTGCTTCCACGCACCCCTTTGCTGTACGTAGTGTACATGGCAATAGACATCGATTTAAAAAAAAAAAAAAAAATGTGCAACATCATCCCCACCCTCCCACAGTCAAAATCCTTTGTCAAACTGTGCAACATCCCGTTTTACCAAGATGATGGTACTCCTTACACCACCACCCAGCTGGCAGAAGCTATGTATGGGTCGCAATATGCAGATATGTTCAACCATATCGTCACATCACCATGCTTTGCACGTGTCACAACCAAATCAGACACTGCTAACCTTTATGTCAATCTATGGGATTCCCAGAATGGCACAAGAGCTAAAACTCTTATCAACCACACTATAAATTTTGGAGGTCATATTTGTACCTTCAGGTTGGCCACTCAGCATACTGGCATCCCATATTGCCAAAGGTGCTGGCGATGGAACCATCCCACACATGCTTGTAGAGCATGTAACCCAAGATGTGGAATCTGTGGAGGCCCACATGAGTTGAAGAACCATTGCACCCATGGAGCGTGTTGCAAATCTAAAGGGAAACTGGAAGAGGAGAACTACCAACCAGCAACAGAAAACAGGGCACCATGCCCACATACCTTCAAATGCCTAAACTGCAAGGGCGATCACTTGGCAGACTCAGAGAAGTGCGTCTACTTCTGTCACCGATTCAACAAGGATTGGCACAAGAGGCGCACTCAGTGCGACTGCAAGGAGAAAGCTCACACAGACTTCAACACCAGAGGAGTTTATGCGTAGTAAACCCAAAGGTAATAAACCTGTGGCTGAACGCCAAAGCCCCAAAAGGGTGAGTGAGGCCAAGGCTATCAAAGACTGGATTCTTTCATCTATCTCATTTCATTTTCATAATGTTCAATATTCTTGGCCTCTGACAGAGGCACTTTTAAACTCACCTGAAATGGATAAAATCCATATTTTATGCCTCCAAGAGCCACCTGGCAGGCTCATTTGTAGCATTCCATCCACAAAACTCCCTGAAGGGGAAGAAATGTATGGATTCCCAATTCACAATGACTGGATTCCAATTCAGGACCATTCAATTGATAAACCCAGAACTTTAACATATATTTGTAAATCCCTTGCATCATTAAGACCATCTCTCCATGTGGATATCATTTCCTCCTGCAATTTCCAATTAATTTCACTATTCACAGACCATCGTCTTTACTTTCTCAACTGTTACAGAGATTCTGACCAGAACTTATTCCCCAATATTGCTAACATCTTCAGAAATCTTCCTCCTCTGGCCATTGTATGTGCAGGAGGAGACTTCAACACAAAATCCCCAGAATGGGATGATATGACCTTTCACACCTCATCAAGGGTGGATGACCTGGTCAAACTTATGACAGACTTAGGATTGGAACAATCCCCTCTGAGCATAGCCATGCCCACGCATATCCCACATGATCAGAATAAATGCCCTTCCATCATCGATCACATCTTCATCTGTCCTGATGCCCAAAGCATCCGGACCCATGACATAATCCCTGATCTACACATGACATCAGACCACAACCCTCTCCAAATTAGAATCAAAATCCAGCACTTCCAACTGACCATCAAGCACTGATCCATTTGCAAAGACTCAGACAAAGAACAAGCATTCATCTCTCACATCATCTCATTCCTTAAATCCCCTATACCTGTATGCTCTTCAGCCAAAGACATACACATCTATACAAATTCTCTCAGTCAAATGATTGAAGAAGCATGGCAGAGAAATGCCAAAGACATACGTATCACCAGCAAATCTAAGCCATGGTGGAACAACCAATGCAAGGTGGCCTTAGATGCTTACAAACACCACAAGTCCAGACAGAGCTGGGCAGCATTCAGGCACACTACGAAGAATGCAAAGAGAAAGTTCTTCAATGACAAAATTCAACAAATCACTGATGAAGATTGAAGACCCTGGGACCTTATGAGCTGGGCCCAGGAATGAAAACTCCCTCCTGTCCAATCAATCAAACACAAGGGCAGAACATGCGACAATCTACAAGACCTGTGGACAGCTCTCAATGATACTTACAACTCCGCAAATAACTGCAAGGTCAAACCGGATGTCATCAACTCCCTACCCCTCCAAAATCCTAGGGAATGGCCTCCTTTCTCCACCAAAGAAATTCTCAATGCCCTACACTCCACTGCAAACTCATCTGCCCCTGGAAGAGATCATCTAAATTGGGGACACCTCAAAATGATTCTAGCAAACCCACAAGCGCTCGCCAATGTTTTAGCGCTTAGCAATTACTGCATCAAATTTTCCACATGGCTGAATCACTTCAAAGTCTCAACTTCAGTTATCATTCCTAAGCCACACAAACCGGACTACTCCACACCGAGAATGTTCCGACCTATCATCCTCCTCAATACACTAGGCAAATTAATCAAAAAAATGATCTCAAACTGCCTTCAATTCAAAGCAGCATGCTTTAACCTAGTCCACCCCCTCCAATTTGGGGGTATCATCCAAAGATTGACAGAAGATGTGGGTGTCTACCTGATGCATATGGTCTGAAAAGGATGGACCAAAAAATAAAAAACAAGTGTTCTCACTTTTGACATGGCACAGTTCTTCCCTTCCATCAACCATTCTATTCTATGCTCCATTTTACAACAACATGGTTTTCATTCAAAAATTGTGGATTTTTTCAAAGACTATCTCTCAAATTGTTTCACTACATATTCATGGGGACTTTCTTCTTCTCCAATTTTTCCAGCATCTGTAGGTGTTGGCCAAGGTTCCACTCTCTCTCCAATACTCACTTCACTCATGTTATCCCCTTTCATGTACCAATTTTCTTCTGACCCTTGTTGCAAACTTCTTTCTTTCATAGACAATGGTCTTATTATTGTTCAATCTGATTCATTCGAAACTAACACTTGAACTCTTTCACAGGTTTATAACACTTGCACATCCTTCCTTGATGACATGGGCCTCACTCTCAAACACAACAAGAACGAGGTCTTTCATTTCTCTAATCGACCATGGGCCAAGACCAACCCCAATGTCATCATCCAAGACCTTTGTGGCAATGACATCACCCTCAAACCAAAACCCTTTTTACAATATTTAGGGTTCTGGTTCGACCGCATGCTAACCTTCAAGGAACACATGCAATTTTACTCCACCAAAGCACTATCTACCACAAAGTGTCTACAATTACTGGGCAATTCAAACAGAGGTCTCTTCCCTCTCAACAAGAGGCTCTTATACCAATCCTGCATGGTCCCCATTGCCACATATGGGTTCCACCTTTGGTACCTACCACAACAGAAACCAATGGTCAACCTCTTCAAAATGTTGGGGAAAATGCAAAGATCCGCAGCAATATGGATCACAGGAGCCTTCCAGACATTGCCAAAAGGAGGAACAGAAGCAATTGCGGGTCTTATCCCAATCAAATACCATATCCACAAACTTGCAAAGCAGTGTTTGGCCTGTTTCCGCACCCTCCCTTTCAATCATCCACTCAAGCTACTCACAAGAGACAAAGATGACGTCATCACGAAACCACAAAAATACACATCTCCAGCTTTCAACATGATTATTGAAAGCTCCAACATTATGGACCACTTTCAATTACTATCACCTTGGGCCAACCCTGGATCAAGACTTATTGACAAACACTACAAGCAAATCATCTTCCAAGACATAGTTGACCCAACAGACAATGATATTGTCTGTCAACACCTATCTGATGCCTCAAATGCCAGAGATATTTCTTTTTCTTCTTCTTCTTCACTATGTGTTGCTACAGATGGCTTGCTTCCTTCTCCAATTTCTGGTAGAATACTATCCGGTACTTCAGCATATCTTGTTTTCAATTCATCTCCTTTGGACATCATTTCATCTTGTGTCCAGCCCTGTGGCAAGGTTACATCTCCAGACTGCGAATCTTTTGCTTTATGTTTAGGACTTATGTCTGCACTTAATACTTCCCTCTCTCTATCTTCCCAATCTCCAGACTTCAGAGTGATTTCCAACATTCAAATTTTTACAGACTCCATTTCACAAGCTAAACTTTTATTTGATTACAGTGCCCACAGTGCACACCAAGATGCCCTAGCCATCACTCCCACTTTAGCCAAGTGGCTCGCTCTCTCCCAAAACAACATGATTACCTTTTGGCAAGTCCCTTCCTCCGCTAAGTGGTCCATCCACCACAAGGCCCACAACCTCACAAAATCCCTCAAACTCCCTATCTGACGGAATACTCCTGTATGTGCATCCTACAATTATTATTGCAAGGGTATCACAAAATACCTCACATATGTATGGCAACATGCGCTATTCATCGCCGACAATGACTATTGAGGACATGCATTCCTTGACCTTTACTCGGACGGAGACAAAAGAATTCTCCTGACTTACACCAATGGCGGTAGTTGGCTTCCCCATGTGGGAGCTGACACACAATTATGTGCGTGCCTAATGAGGTGCATTACAAATCATGCCCCCATTGGATTGTTTCATCAGCGATTCTTCCCAGGACAATATGACATTCCGTGTGAATGCGGAAAGGAGTTAGAAACAAGGGATCACATTCTTAACGAATGCCCTTTATATGAGAGGAGTTGGACAAACCAGGAAAGGTTTAATATCGACACAATCGCAGGACTCATCAAATTTCTGCAAGATAACCCAAAGGCATTCGCTGTCACGACCAGACTGACTGACATCTCCGACCCATACCCGACGACCTTTCCCTTACACCAGACCAACTGACTTGGACTTCGACGTACCAACTACCCCTGGGTAGTTGGCTGCTTACCCACAGTCGCCTGGCGACTACTGCACCGTGGGGCAATTCTCCAATGGTCGATCGACCTTGTTTCCTTGTTTCTGCTAAGTTCCTTTCTCCGTACTTTCTCCTGCATTTCTCCTATTGTGATATTTCCCTGATCGGACTTTGTCTGTTGCTTAGGTTACTTCCGCTCATCATTCCTATCTCTTGTCCCTGTTCCATGTAACCTTTCTATGTTCCACTTAGTACCGACCATTCTCCGATTCACCTGCTTATCTTTCGTATTTCCAATTACTTGTATTTCCTTTTCTGTTGCCTCCGATTCTCTGCAGTATTTAAGTTCG